>VYZM01005822.1:56123-130156 GCA_013398915.1 Dromas ardeola
CGCGCCCCGCTGAGGGTGCCCCCGGCAGCAGCAGAGGCGGCCGCTACCTGGTCCCGGAGGAGCCGTGGGCATCGTGCCTCAGTTTCCCCGCACGCAGCGGCTCCGGGGGGGCTCTCGCCGGGACCCCCCGCCAAAGGCAAGGCGGGTGCTGGCCCGGAGAGCTGCTCACCTGGAAGGGGGCGAAGCGAGGAGAGAGCGGAGAAGCGACGCAACACCTCCCTGGGCGGGGAACGCGGGCAGGGTGCTGCCTCCCCCCCAGACCCCTACGTGAAATCACGATTTCACCTCCGGCCACTTCTGTGCGCAAGACACGTTTACAAAGACGAGCGAAGCTGGCTTAGCCCCCAGCCTCCCCCCGGCCCATCCTCCGGGCCCACAGCCCCGCGCCCAGCCCTGGCTCGGAGGGGTCGGTCCCGGCTCCGCACACGTCGGCGACAAATCCCAGTCGGTAGCCAAGAGCTGCGGCTTCACACCAGGCCGGGAACCAGCCTCTGCACGTGCTTTGGTGCGGCAGTTGCACGGCTGTTAAATCACAGGACGTCGTAAGGGCGTACCCAAGAGCAGGGGTGGGGGGGTGTACACAAGGGTTGGCACAGGCAACGTGGAACTGCTGGGAGCAGCAGCCGGAGCGGCCCTGGATGTGTGTTGTGGGTGCACGGAGCGCTGGGACGAAGGGAAAAGACCCGCAACATCTCGAGTGTCTTCAGCAACCTCCAGGACGCAGCCTGCCCGTGCGGCGCGGACGGCTCCAGCACTGCCAACTGCAGCAGGAGGGACCGGACCCAGGGTGCGGGGCAGCCGAACGCCTGCGGTCTCTTTTCTGAAGGCTTTAGACATTTCTCTGGCACGGGGACCTCTCTGCTGGACCATCTCGGGTGACTTTGCTTGCACAGACCCTCCGTGCTGCCTCGGTCGGTGCTCAGTAACACGACACTCGCCTGATATTTATAGACCGTATCATGTGTCGAGAGCAAACATCACTGGTGCCTCCAGGAGACATTAGGACACAACCAGGGCCAAGGGGGTGTCTCACCTTGGACGGGGAGAAGGGTTATCAACAGCGTTAGATAGAGCCGTAGCTGTTAATGCTGTCGGAGCAAAGCTCTGGCTGGAGAGAGGGGCCCCGGATAAAACAGGGATTGTCCCGGGAGAGCCGGAGGGTTCACCTTGGAGAGCGAGCAGATCTCACCCAGAAGCTCATCTTGCCATCGCAGGCCGGCATGTGCTTCCCCCCCATCTTTCTGTGCATCCATCACACCCGACCACCGTGTTCCTGCATCGCTCCTCCAAAGCTGGCGAGAGGCACGGCCACGGCTCGGCCACATCTGGAGCCCAGAGACAACAGCAAGAGCAATAAACCTCAGATTTCAGGACAAAAGCTGATTCCCAGCTGGGGGAAGCGTGGGGGGGGTTCTAAAGAAAAAGAAGTCTCCGTTATGTTCCTCTCCTATTTTTAGCCTGATTTCCTAAGGAAATGAGATGTCTGCAATCAAGTCCTCTGTCTTGCCTGTCCCTCTTCAATACCATTTTTGAATACGTTGCTCGATTTCAGCCAAATCTGACAGCGAGGAAGAAACCGCAGAGAAAATTCTTCTCCTGCAAGTTTTCTGGCAAAAAATGGTCAAATTTCATGGAAAATCAACCCTTGCAGTTTGTAAGGCAGAAACCGGCTGGCAGGTTCCCGGCTGGAGGAATCCAGAACGACTATTTCCGCTGCTCCCAGGGGCTGTGGAGGTCCCTTGCAGCAGGAGGGACCCCCGCGCTGCCCTCACCTCCCGTACAGCAACGGGCACCGCAGCCCCGTGCCACGCCGGCAGCCGAGCAGTGCCAGCTCACACATCCCACCTGCCTTAATTCTGCTTGCATTAAAGGGGCACGGATTGGCAGGGATGTGGGAACAAGCGTGCAAGAAGGATGGACTTAAAATCGCAGCGCAGCATCAGAATTCGCGTGCCAGCCCTGCCACAGGCGTCCAGTATTACCTTGGGAAAAACACTTCACCTCCTCTGTTCTTCTGCAGAGCTGAACCATCGCCACTCCCGGCTGTGCCACAGTGGCCCGTCACTTCCCATGAACATAGAATCATGGAAAGGTTTGTGTTGGAAGGGACTGTTACAGCCCACCCAGTGCCACCCCCTGCCCTGGGCAGGGACACCTCCCACCAGCCCAGGTTGCTCCAAGCCCCGTCCAACCTGGCCTTGACCCCCTCCAGGGATGGGGCAGCCACAGCTTCTCTGGGCACCCTGGGCCAGGGGCTCACCCCCGTCACAGCCAAGAATTTCTGCCTCAGATCTCATCTCAGTCTCCCCCCTTTCAGTGTCAAACCCTTCCCCCTCGTCCCACGGCTCCCCTCCCTGACCCAGAGTCCCTCCCCAGCTTTCCTGGAGCCCCTTGAGGGACTGGCAGGGGCTGGAAGGTCTCCCCGGAGCCTTCTCCTCTCCAGGCTGAACCCCCCCAGCTCTCTCAGCCTGTCCTCCCAGCAGAGGGGCTCCAGCCCTCCCAGCATCTCCGGGGCCTCCTCTGGCCCCGCTCCAACAGCTCCGTGTCCTTCCTGTGCTGAGAACTCCAGAGCTGAACACATCTCCATGGGGAGGGAGAGGGATGCACGTCCCTCACAGTCCACAGTCATTTCCAGTTGCACACATTCAGAACCTCAAAAACCCCCAAACCCCAACCTTTCCCCGCACAGAGCTGTTCCACTGAGCAGCCCCAGCAATGGCAGAGGAGATGATGCCGTCTTGTCGTCGTCTCCCAGCGCCAAGAGACAGACCCAAGATCTACCCCCAAGGAAAACCTAAGGTGACCCTGCTACGATGCCCAGCAAGCGACGGGATCCCAGCCTGGACTGGGGGACTCTCTCACCTTTAGACTGGCCTTAGCAGTCAGCAGGTGGGCGTCCTCCTTTGCCCACCCAGGTCCCCTCTTGGGTGACTTCTGACCAGCCGCGGCACAGTGAAGCCTTTCAAAGCCATCCCACAGCCCAGCAAGGTTCCAGGGAAGCGGACTGAAGGCAGGGAAGGCTTGGCCTTATCCTACACAGAAGAAAGCACACAGGAGATGCACAGGAGACCTCCCAGCACGCAGAAGGCATCTTTCAGCTCTGGGGTGACCTTACGCAAAGTCCCTCAAGCTAAAGAAACAGAGAGCGAGGCAACAACCGATCTTCTGTCCTTCCACCCTCACTGACCTCCTTCTCTAAACCTCCAAAGGCTCCTGCTGGAGACCCGACGGCACACCTAGGCACCTCCCTCACCCCAAGGGCAGCTCTCACCAAACCAGCCCCGCGAGGCAGAAGCGCTATTGAGACAGATGCTGTTCCTGCAGCACAGCCCGCAGAGGAGGCGCGGGAGAGGTGGGATTTCCATTCAGATGATCTCCTATGCTTCTTTAGCTTTGGGGACAGAATACAACATTCAGCAGAGTCCACCTAAAACTCTTTTTGGTGGCAAGTGTTTAAATTCAGCCAAGCGTAGAGTGATGAAATGCTTAGACAGCCCACGGCAGAGCTTTGAAGGAGAAAGATCCCTGGCCAGCTCGCGTCCGGCTCCCTCCTCTCCCTCCAAAACACTGTGCTGTTTCACTTCTCTCAAAAGCAGAGATAGGAGTAGACCAACCTAGACCAGAACCTGGGTAAATTTGTTTCTTTTTAATCTGTGATCCAAGTCCACAAACCTAAGGGTGCTGCAGTTCAGTGCCATGCTCCCCTCCACCCGGCGAAGGGCTGGCCGCGGGGAGCCCTGGATAACCCCGCACCGCTGCAGACCCTCCTGCCCCGGCGAGGAGCTGAAAGCCACGCTCGGAGAGAAAACAGCTCTACCCCTCCAAAGCCACGTCCCGTGGCCAGGCTGGATCGGGCCACTGGGACCCTCCACTCCAACACCGGCTGCTTCAGAGACGCCGCAGAAAAAGACATCCATGACTTCTTTAGGACGAGGTTGGCTTGGCCCTGGAGCGGGTGGGTTTGTATCCGTGGCACACCTGGGGACACCCGGAGCAACGTCTACTCACCTCCCAGCTCTCCCTGCCATGGGGGAAGCCACACGTGTCTTCCCACGCGCGCACTCAGCATCGCCGCCCGCGCCGTCCCACCTTCCCCGGGACCTTTCAGCCAGACGACGACAGGAACATGACTTTATCATCGGCAATCGCTGAATAAGCCACCCCCAGCGTAACAGAGCACCTGCGGTGGAGCCAGGTGGAAGTAGGTGGAGTAGATATTGTTTTATGTTGAAATATTTGTGGTCAGGCTATTCCATACTTGCCCTTTTTTTTTTTTTTAAAGAAGTGGAGTCTGCACCGGGAAAGAGGCCAAAGGCACCCATGAATCATGTCCCTGCAAACAAAAATCCAGCAGAAATAAAAAGTTGTCCTAAAGCAGAAAAAGAACCAAATCCCCTCAGGCTGTAGCCTCGGGTCATGCCAGTCCCGTACCGTGGTCCAAACTAAACCCCATCCAGATCATCAGAGGTTTTGGAAGCTCCCCCAAAAATTGAACTTTGCTGCTTCTGAAAGAAAGAGGTGTGTTTGTTTCTATTTAGAAAAGGAAGATAAAAGAAAAGCCAATCCCTTTTCTCTCCATTAGACAATCGGAAGGTGGGGGACACTAGAAGACCTATGCAGAAACCAACTCCATTCCAAGCCGTCTTTGAAGCCTGCACCCCGTTTTCAAAAAGGACCGAGGTTATTTATTTCAAAGCTTTGGTCCCGCAACGCTTAGCTCGTCTCCTGGGCATCCACTCGAAGGGCTCAAACCCCACGTTTCCAACTAAGGTATCACATTTAATTGTCACTCATTAATGACTGTACCAACATTGTTCCTACTGGGACAAGCAAGCTCCGCTGCTAGCGCGCCTCTTGAGAGTTAACGTCGCACGGGGCCGCCGGGGAATGCTCTCCAAGAATATAACCGGAGCCACACCGCCCTGTCAATAAACATATTTTGGGTTGCTATAGCAAAGCCAGCGTGCAATTAAAAACGTGCTCTCAGGCTTCAGGGCCCTCTCCTTTCTTGGCGGCTTCGGGGACTCACTCCGTTCCTACCGAAATCAGCCCCTGCCTTTGCTCGAGCCCTGCGAAGGCCGCGTTGGCGGCCGGAGTGGGGACATGGAGCCCAGTGGCTTCTCCGTGTCCTATAAATAGGGAGAGAGAAAACAGAGGAAAGGCACCCAGCCCCAGTGCCTGCTCGGCCCAGGTTTGGCCGCTCTCCGACCTCTCCGTAAGGGCTTTGTGTCAGGCCGCACCCGGGGTGAAGCGTTCCCTTTCTCTTCTTCGTGAAGGGGCTATTTTTCAGGTCACAAGAGACAAGAAAGCCTCTAGCGCAACAGAAATCAAACCAGCACAGTTTCCTGGTGGCACACTCTGTCTCTTGCTGATTTCTAACTGCTAAAGCGTATTTCGACGCGCAGCCAAAACGTGTCCACATCATGCTGAGAAAATAAATCTGGCTCCACGTAAGAGTTCAAAGACGCCTTTGCAAAGTTGACAGGGGAAAAACAACACACCAAAGGGGCATATTAACAGCATTTCCCTCCCACCCCAGAGGTCCCAAGACCTTTTCAAGCTGCCTTGCCACTTCCACAGGATAACCACCTGCAGCTCACGACACGATGGAGCACGTGAACATTAAGCACATCCAAATATCAGAACCAAGTCACTAAATCCCCTTCCCGGCCCTCGGCTCCCAAAGAGAGAGGTTCGTGCAGTTTTGTTTCTCCGCAGAAGCCGGCCCTGGGGAAGACAGGACGCCGACGCTTACCACGTCTCTCACGCTTCATTAGGCTGCGCAAATAATAGATCCGCACAGCGGGGAGCTTTCACCCTGCGAGAAACGGCTTTGCTTGTGAAGCTTATTTTAGAACACAGAGCAACCTGCCAAGGGAAGGAAGAGGAACCCCATCACGAAGGTAATTTAAAACTTGCCCAGACAGAGCCCTGGAGGTAGCCTGCAGAAAGCTGTCCTGTAGGATGGCCAGCATGGGCCGTTTCCTCTTCAATCGTGATGATGATCTTACTGTTGTCAGGATGCGAAACCCAAATCCAAGCTCCTCGAAGCTGCAGACTTTGCATCCGAGCAGCCGTGACCATCGCACCCCGCTGGAGGGTTTAGAAGAACAGCGTTAGCCTTTTAACGATTGAAACCTCGCTCCAAACCAACCCTTGAAAGCATCTGTAGCTGCGGGGGAGGGAAAAACCAACGTAGCCAGAAGCGAATGAAGGTGCCACGGTCCATTGCTCTTCAAAGGGCGAAGGATGATGCTCGGCCAGGCCAGCAGCTCATCGGTCGCCCGGGCAGCAGCCCGTACTTAACTGGGCTTGGCTGAACACCTCCCTTTGCTCCTCCGGGGAGGCAGCGGGAAGGGGAACTGGGGGGACCGGACAGTCCATCTGGGATGCAGAGAGCAGCAGAGCTGGAATCGCGACTGCTGCACCCAGGTGTTGGTGCTCGGAACGGGGGGAGGCAAGGGCAAAGCGGGGCTGGCAGAGCAGCGGTGGCACCTCCCGACAGCGCCCTCCCGGCAGAGCTCCCGGCAGCCCGGCTGACGACAAAACAACGCTTCCGTATTGCGGAAAACGTCAGCGTTGCAAAGCGCGTTGTCCTTCTGCCAGGGAACGACGCGGAGCCCTGCCGACATTCTTCGAAAGCGGGAGAAGGCAGGACAGGCAGCGGGCAGGGAGCAGGCGCTGGAAGCGGGGTCTGACTCAGAGCAGAGCTGCCCCTCACGCCACTCCGCTGCCTCCCTGGGCACAGGCCCCGTGCGGACACACGGCCAGACCGCCCCGCGGGGACACTGCGGGGGACAAACCCCGGCATGGCTGCAGCTCAGGCCTGGTTCTCATCTAACCCCCGCCGATGCCTCATCTTCCATCCCTGGGGAAAGCACCTCTCAGATTCCAGCCTGACCCGACGTGCTGTCCGACGAGATGTTTTGTCCTAACAGATAAATTTCCACTGCTTTGTTGAGAAATTTCTGTTCTTAAACTATTTAAGTGTGGCAAACCACATTTAGCTGCCAGAAAGAGGATCACGAGCGGCCGCCCCCCAACACGTGAAGCCAAAAGGAGACTTGCAACTTCACTACAGAGAACTGGGGATTTCTGCTCCCACTTGGAATGCAAAAAGCTTTTTCTTTACATTGAAGAAAATGTCAAAAGTAACCCCCTTTTGCCTTAGTCTGAATGCATTATTTTAAAAAAAAAAATGAATATTTTGCTTTAATTTTATATCATAAAGTTTTCAAAACAAAATCTAGGAGTTCCTGCGATTGGTTGATCTTACCTTCCTGCATTTTCCTCCCCGCAAAATGCTGTCAAGCCATCCTAATTTCATGTAGTATCTCACTTGCATTAGAATTACATTTCCAAGGGGTTTTTTTGAGGGGACCAGTTTTACGGATTGCCTTAAGACATCTGATATTTTTTTCTTTTGAATCAACACCAGGCTCTTCCCTCCACATTTCTGAGCCTCGGAGTCTCTCTTGTTGTTTTCAGTGTGTCTCTCCATAACCGGGAAGGACAGAAAATTCCCCCTGCATCCCCTTGAAGCCAAGATACGCATGCTGCTGCTCAGCCCAGCACTCACGTGCTTAGGAAACACAGAGGGACCGTGAGGTTTCCAGTAAATCCGCTTCAGCTGGCGGCGCTGCTTCCGCTGCAGACTCCGAACAAGCTGTAACTGGAAGGCAGTTGCTGCGATAGTCCTCGTGCCAGCCCGCACCACTCTGCCACCCACCGCCACTGCTGGGATCTGTGGTCCCAGCGCAGCACCGGGGCCGCCGCTGGGACAGGGGAGCAGAGGTGCCCCCACTGCCGTCCCCATGCGAGAGCTTGGAACCAAGGACGCAAGGATCAAAGCTGGTCGCAGGAAGGTCCCTGCCTTCATATTACCCCTAGCTGTTTAAAATCCAGGAGTCCAACCTCCTCGTAGAGTCAGCAGAGAAGGAAGAGCATCTCCCCAGGGCTGCTCGTGGCAGGCGATCCCGGAGGGGCAGAGCCGAGCCCCCCTGCCGGTGACCATCTCCCAGCCACTGGAGAACTGCCTCAACCCAGGCACGCCTGCGTCTGTCTCCGGCTGCTCAGGCAAGGCGAAAGGCAGCCTGCGCCACCAAGCTTGCCATAAGGCACCTAAAGCCATCTCCTGGAGCTTTATACACACCTGTGGGATTTGAGAGACGGGCCAAGACCCAGCTATAGTTGTGTTCAAAATCAGCATTTCCTTCAGCACAGGGTTGCGGGCAACCTCGGCCCTGCGAAGGGTCACAGCAGGGGTGCACAGGGACACCCACGTGCAGACCTTCCTCGTGACTCACTTGAAGCAAGGTATTCCCTAGAAGTCACAAGGTGAGCAGGGCCCACTTACGGCTTCCATGGGAGCCATAGGGAATCTGATAGCTACCCTGAGAGCCTGCCGAAAGCTCTAGGAAACTTCCCAGTAGTTATGACAGCCCGGGAGCAGAGGCAGCCCCTGGCTGCACAACCCTGCTCAATCTGGCCTTCCACACGCTGCTCAGCAAGTGACCGCGCTCCACTCACAGCCAAAGTGGAGAGAAAATACCAAGATCTAGACATGAAAATATACTCAGGAGGTCAAGCAAGTAGGCATGAAATCACTCCTGAGCCACCGATACCTGTTACTTTGATGGTATTAATACACACAATTTACTGCTATGCAATAGACTCTGGCTCACCTTTAGGAGGGCAACTTCTCAGCTGCATCTCCTGTTGCTCATCTTTAAGAAGGATTTTCACCACTTAACATGAGCTGGGGGTAGATTTGGGATCCTGCAGCCATCTTGTTTCACTGCTCTCTTCAGCGGGCCACACCGTACCCCAGGATATTCCCTGAAGCCATACGATGCCAGGAATTATATGCACAGAGCAGCAGGGCTTTTGGCAGGAGAGGAGAAGGGGCAGGGGGCAAAATTACACTTAGCATCCTTAAAACCACCTCACCTACTTACAGCCACGTAACTGCAGTCTGTGAAGAGCAACGAGTGTTTCCAGAGCGCACATCAGCTCCTCCGAACACGGCTGGCGCTCTGCTGGAACCGCGTGCCCTCGCAGGCCCAGGGTAGGGACACTCGCAGGGACATCGATAACTACGCACGGCAACAGGCTCTTCCCATTGACTAACTGTACACACAGGTCGTGCCTTCCAGCTCAGAGCCTTACCTCTGGGAGCCGGCAGGCAGATGGCCCTTTTCTTCACAACCAGCAAAGCCCAAGGTATTTTTAAGACACAGCCGAGAGCCCGGACTCCTACAGCACAGAGAGCTGCAGGCAAAGGCAGACCCAGCTGGGGCAGAACAGCTTGACAGCTACCAGTGGATCCTGGGCTGTTTGAAACTCCTGACAAATGAACACCATCAAGGCTGAAATAAGAATTTAAAAAATATTTCATTTTGTTTTTTTAAAAAAGAAATTACATATAGATTTCCATTTCCGACAACAGCAAGAAGCCCAGAACTTTCCAATGACAAGGCAGTTTTATTTCCATAATTGCCTAAAGCAATAATAAACCTAAGCCACACAACACCCGATCAATCAGTCATGACAAACAGGGGAAAATTTCTATGGTGTTTATCCGGAGGACAGTCTGTGGGTTCACGATGACTGAAAAAGAATGAAAAGAGGAAAAAAAAAAAAAAGAGATCAGAAAAAAGCACAAAATCCAGATGACAGCGTACCTGTCGGAAGGCTGCTGCTGGCTCAGCTGCGTGAGCCTAAGGCATGCCACGGCGGGAGGGCTCCTGGGGGGTGCTGGCGATGCCAGCAGGACAGCGGGATACTGCTGCCGTGGCAGGAACGGGAGGGCCAGGCAGAGCTCCCGTGGGACTGTGTCAGGCTGGCCAAGGTTTTAGCATCCCTTCCATAAAAAAGCGGTCACAGTTCTGCCTCTCAGTCGTATCTGAGGAGGGGCTGTCAGCGGGGAATGCAAAAGCCTGGCAGAGGATACTGTTCAGACTTGCTAATATCTGTGATGACATTTCCAATATTTAAGGCTTTGGAAAGGGAACAAGATTGCTTTTCTGCCCAGGCTACTTTTGTTTTTTCAGCAAGGTCTTTTGCAAGGCCACCTAACAAAGGGTGCTGGCCCAGGGGAATATTAAGGCGCCGTGCTGTGAATACAGTGGGCTGGGGAAGAGGTGCCGTGCCATGAGGGGCCCTGGGGACGTGGCAAATGAGGCTTCCTCCCCAGGCACTGCCCTTGCGTCACGATACATCCCCCTCCCGGATCCAGCAACGAAACAGCAGGGAAGGATGCTTTCATCTTACTTTTCTTCCTTTGATAGTTGTGCCTCTTCCAAAAGCGCATGTTAATTTTCGGCCACGACTCTGTCTTTTCAATCACAGTAGCCTCCACACGGACGAGATCTTTCCTTAAAAAAAAATTTTAAAAGTATCACTTTTTAATTATTTACATTCTCCTCCTATCAGTGATCAGGTTTCATGCAGAGAAACACATCCTGCCTTACAGAGCCCAGATCCACAGGAACTACAAAATCACGAGGGAAGGAGGGAACCCTGCCAGGTTGTTGGCTTCGTGGTGCGAAACCAAGAGTCTCAAGGTGCTGTACACGCATCAGCCAAGTGACGGGAGAGCTTGCAGGGCGGTACCTCTCTGTCAGGTGAGGGATAAGATCAGAAACAGCTATGGAGGCAGCAGTAGACGATGAACCTGCAGGAACTTGTAGGATTAGAGCAAGATAAATTCCCCTGGCACGTTCACATGATCTCATGTGATCATGTCTTTGCTCATGGTACAGGCTAAACCCCCCCCGTAGCCCCTTCTCCTGTGCCATGCTGGTCACCACAGATGTCCTTCCTCCTTCTAAAGCATCACAGGCAGCTGGAAGAAACTCTTTTCACCTTGCTCACCTGAATAAGTCCCGGCAAAGGCTCGGTGAAAAGAGCTTTGGCCCGCTGTTTGTAGCAGGAAGCACAGCAAATTGGCTGCTGCAGCAAGTCACTTCGCCTCACACACACCTCTCTCCTGCCTCCCACTCTTGGTCTGTCCTGCTTGTTTACCCCACACTGGCAGAGAAGACGGGGGGGGACTCACTGAGGATTTCACAGACTGCTCCCTGCCCCGCAGCTGGGGGAGTTCAGGCTGAGCAGTGAGGCCACTCAAAGACTCAAATTATTTCTAGATCTCATTTCTACACATGGAAGTTCTCAGCAAGTAAACATCCTCTCTCCCCGAGGGTGGAGATGAAGAGAAGAATATGGCCTGTACTCCCTTCGCAGGTGAATAAAATCACAGGTTGACTCGTCCTTCCACATTACCTTCCCGACACACACAAACTCTGCAGAGCTCCGAGAAAAGAAGTCCTGCTGAAGTTAGAAAAAGCGTGCTGGGATTTCCAGCTGCTATGTGAAAAACGCCAGAGCTGGAAAACAAGGCGGTCTGAAGCAGGCGCTGGAGGACTGGCTACCTGTCTGCACACCGCTCCTCTCGGAAAGTGTCTCCAGACAAGAGCCAGACTAAAGCTTCGGAAAGCGTGGTTTTAATCAGCAGCCACGATGGAGGAGGAAGAGACACTCTTTCATGCAGCACCACTGCAGAATACCATTAAAAACTCATTAGCATGCTCACTTCGCCGCAGAAGACATTTAAAGAACATCTTCCTGACAAACGACTCTGTCTGCACTTAAGGGGGCCAGCCCATCTAGCCCAACTGTTCCAGCAAGGTCACCAGGAGGCCAAAGGCTTCGAGACATTTACCATCTCTCTTAACATCCACTCTCTGGGGTGCAATATAAACATCAGAGATTGAATCCTTGAGGGAGGGAGGGAGGGAAGGACAGCCAGAGGAGAAAACAGATACATCTGCATTTAGCGACTAGCCCAGAAGAAAACAGACGTAAGATAATCTAGCTTTTAAGAGACCACTGGGTGACCCTGCCACCCCAGCTAAAGGATGTTACCCACGCTCAGCCCAGTGACAGGACCCAACAGCGCTACTGGAGTACACGGCAAGCCTTGCAGTGCTAGGGAAGACACCAAAAAACGAGCTGCCCTCCACGGGCTGGCCATGTTTACCACTCCAGTTAGGGAGCTATACTTTCTCTAATTCGGGAGCTATACATTCTGGGGCTGATTCCTGCCCGCTGAAGGCAAAGGGAAAGCTCAACTCCCACTGACTTCTCACAGGCTGGGACTGTAAAGGCACGTCAGAAACTCACTAATGACGATCACATGGGAAAACTGGAATGCGGCCAGGCCAGACAGAGTGACCCGGCCACTGAAATCTCCGTGCGCTCTCGGGAGAGCCGGGGTTTGCAGTAGCTCAGCCGAGCTGTCCCTGACACAGCGCTCACCACTGGACCACACTAGCTGGCCGGGGCCTTGGGCAGCATCCAGCCAGAGGGAGAAACACTGACGCAGATCTGTAGGTAAGTGTCCCCCCCCCTTGCTTGGTGTTGACATGCTTTCAGGCAAATCTTTAAGGGTATTGTTGAGACATACTTGGACATATGACATTGCAAGTCAATGAGCTCCGGTGAGTCCTGCTCTGTTGGACCGAGTGCCAGGACCTGTTGGCTGAAGGGCTGAAGCCCAGCAGAAACCAACTTGCTGCTGAACAGAAAAGTTCTCAGCAAAATAGAGCCCAAGGAAAAAAAAAAAACCCAAAAACAACCAACCATCTTTATCGAATGTTTTAGGTATGACTGGAATGTCCATAAAAATAAAAAGGGGGTCACACATTTCCCAGAGCCTGACAGAGACAGCCAGGCCTGCTGCTTTCAGCAGCAAACTGTTTCATGCCAAAGCACATCGGTCAGATTTTTGCAGGAGGCAAGAAAAATTCACACTGAAATCTCATAGATCTAAGTTGGGCTGAAAGCTATTGTCATTAAGCAGTGAAAAAGATCCAGGCAACCTACAACGCCAAAGGATCATAACTCTTAGAGGTAATAACTTCAACTGCCAAGCTCACTCGTTCCCTGCAGAAGGTAACTGAATCCCAGGCTGCCTAGCTGGGAAAGGAACAGCCTTTTCGTCAGTGTCATTTCCACTGAAGCCACTGCAAAAATGGGCAGGTAGCTGGAGAAAGAGCAGGGTTCAGCCAGAGGAAACAACTCCCATCAGCTGTACTTGGTCTAGAAACAAGCTAAACTTTCTCCCAGAGGCACCATCCATTTCACTCAGGTCTAAAACAGCTGAGGCCACTCAACCGATGCCCCGAAATGCAAACCTGCCCAAGGTTATGCGCACTTCCAATCACAGCTTTAAAAGCATAAAACAATTTCTGCATTATACGGCTAAACAAAGCACAGCTGCAGACTGCTCGATACCCTTCTGCCAGCCGACCAGGCAGCAAGTTACTTGAACAAACACAAACCCCAACGGATTCCAGAGCAGAAGCCAGCTCGAAGTTCCCAGAATAGCCTCTGCCACGCAGATATGTTTTGTTGCACTGTTGTTTTTTTAAGGCTTTAGAGGAGTGTCATCTTGGGAGGTATCTGACTGCTACAGAAAATTAAAACATGACCATCTGTCCAAACCAGGACAAGTTCCTACCCGCCTCCGAGTTTGAGCAGGGAGTGCAGCTGTAATGAACTTACGCAGACACTGGTGCAAGCATTCACTGATGTGTTTATTTTTAAAACAACAGAAAAAACAAAACCGCCTTTGTTCGCATCCAAGCTCTTATCTCCCCTCCAAAATGTTTGTGGTTTAGGCACAACTGGGAACTATGTGAAAGAACTGCAGTCCACGTTGCCTGTGACACGCTGTGTTCTGCTTTCCTCTCCTCAGCCCGTGTCGGAGAGCTGGGACCAGGAGGGTTCCCTCCGGCTCAGAGGGAGGATGGCACCTCCCCGCCAACCCTTCATCCTGCCTGGGCAGCCTGCTCCTCCTCCCGAACCCCCTCTGCCAAAGTCACTGGGGTTCAGGCTAACGCTGCAGAGGTGCAGTTTGGTCTGCCTCAAACAACTGCCACCACTTTCCAGGCACTTGGAGCACCTGCAGGAACCAAGCGGCTGTTTTTCTTCCTGCCCCAGAGCTCCTGGCTCTCCGGCCACATGCCAAGTGCAGCACACAAACTGGGAGCTGCAAAGAACCCCCCCCCCGTGGCCACTCGTTAAGGGAGCCAGGTGAAGGACGGTGCTCCTAAACTGCCTGACGTGGCACATCCCTGTCTGCAGAACTTGGGCTCTTATTTGAGTTTCTGCAAGATGGCATTTCTAATCCTAATAATGAAATTCCCCTTCCTAAAATCTTCCACAAGTGCAATATCTGGCAATAATTCAAAGACTCCCGACGATCTGCTATTCCGGATCTCTTTGCAGTACTGTTAAAAGGACTGGCAGCCCTCAAAATCCTGCCTAACACCGGGAACCCGAGGCAGTTACCACCAGTACAAGTGAACATGTTATCAACCATGCGAGCAGGTCACAAGTAACTCTTAGATACCAACAGCCCCCTGGTACCACAGAAAACACTCAGAAGTGAAACCTCAAGGCATGTGGTATTTCTAACCTGAATCTACAAGCCACCAAGAAATCTCTCTCAGACGTGCAAGTTCCTCCTAACCTGACCACCCTCTGCCAAAGTTGCTGTGGTTGAAGCCAAGACCTAATGGCGCAGTTTAGGCTGCAGCCAGCCCACAGCCAGGGCTTCTGGACACTTGGGGCACTTGCAACCCACCTTATCTTGACTTGGGTTTTACTACTAAAACCTCTTGCCCTGGGGAGAACAATAGTTCCTGACTTTGCTCCTGGCTAGTGCTAAGAGCTGAGCAGTAACACCTGGGCCATGCACCACGTCCTTTGGGTAAAGAAAAGGAAGAACCAGGTGTTCTGCCAGTGTGTATAGCAAGTCCTACAGCACTGGGATGGAGACGGTGCCAAGCAGGTAAACTCCTTCTCATCTGCTCTGTGACTGCTGGACTATGGGACTAGGAGGAAGGGAAAATTAGGAACTCTAAAATTAAGATTAAGGCCTGCTAGGTTAAGACAAGGGCAGAAGGAAATGGGTTAAAAAACCCAAGTCAAATTAAGAGATTAAGGGACGGGCAAGGATTTCTGGCTTATTCTAAGATGACTATCACCGGAATTAGGGGAAGGGAGTAAAGATGTTGAACGGCAAGATTTACTGCTAGTTTGTGCAAAGCTTATAAAAAAAAGATCCAAGCCAACAGAGGTAAATATCCTACAGTTACCTTAGAAATGGGTGCTGCTGCTCTGTCCTGGCACCGTGGCAATGGTTAGAGTCAGCAGGGGCTGACGAGCTTGGTTTATTGGTGATTCTTTCAAAAGCCACAGGGCTGGGAAAAAACCTAGTGCTGATAAATCCAGGTTTCTGTTCAGTTTCAGGGACTGTAGGAACCCTGAAGCTACAATTAAGTACAAGAATTGTCTTGAAAATAATTCTTGTACGAGACATCTTACCCCAGAAGCGGCCTTCCAATAAGCGTGAAGTCATCAGCACCAACCAGCAAAACCTATGGAAAATAAATCAGGCATATGGCTCATCGACCCAGGAGAAATGCAAGCAATATCTTCCAAATTCTACAGTCACCACAAAGGAGTCAAACTGCTTAAAAATAGGCCTTTACACATTTCAAACCTGACGCTGTTACTAGAGAGGGATGGTGGGGAAAGGCAGCTAACAAGCGAGAGAAAGGTTCACTAAACAGACAGTCTTCCAGGACAGCTTATCCTACGGAAACATGCTTTAGAAGTATCTTTCATGCTGATCAGAACACGCTGAACCTCTCTGTTCTGGCTCACCAACAGTTGTAAAGGATATGACAGGCAATACAGGCCAGAAGAATAATACGCCTTGCGTGGGATCTGGATAAATGGCAGCTCCTAGAATCATTGGATTTTTATAGCAATTGCTATGTATCCCAGTAAAAAAACCCCACTTTCCTCATTCTCCTCCATGAGGCCTCAAGGCGGGCAATAAAGAAATGAACATCGGGGGGGGATTCACCACGCCGGGTCCTAGCCCTTCTGTTTCAGGGCACTTCAGCCTATCTGAAGGAGCAGGCAGGATAAGAGAGCGGATACGGGGAGAAGAGGCAGCATTTCTTACAGACTGCCTCCTTCCCCACATTAATTGTATGGCAGCAGTTAAAAGCAACACATAAATGGCCATGAGATGTTCTGACTTTTGTTTTAGACAGATACTTGCCAGTGAAGTCCCCAAAGGGTTATGGTGGTTAGGCAAGTTTTTCACCTTCTTCACTCCCACCTAGACCTTTGCCTTCCTAGCTGCCTCTCCATGCAAATCGTGGCGCTGTTGTACACAAGGGTGCAGGACACAGCCGAAGGCATGCCAAAAAACCTGCCTCAAAACTGGACTTCAAAGCAATGGATGAGTAGAAAAACTGCCCCGCTCTCCTTCGCTGCTTGCTTGGCTCTAACAACCAACGTTTAGCCAACAGAATCCCGCTTCACAATCTTTCATTTAAGATTTGGATTAATGAGCCTCTACAAGTTCCTGCTGGTTAACCAAGGCTAAGGATAAAGATATTGAATTGCATCTTGGCACTTCTCCCCTTCATGCACCATCCCTCTCCCTCCACCCAACACACTCAGCGTGATAAGGATCTTGCAAAGCACTGAGCAGTGGCAGTCCCTCTGGGAGCACTGCAAGTATTTTGGGTGTTAGAGGCTTAAGGTAAACACAGTCTTTAGCTGCCGTCTCTAGAAACAACAACTATAATTTTTCGGTTTTGGATGAAGTTAGTACAACAGAAATCTGTCTCCTAACAGAGTCTGGCACGACTCATTCCAACCCTGTTCCACAGAAATCACAGTAACATTATCACTAACGGAGTAGCTGAAATTGGAACAAAACTCAGGCAAAGCACATAGCTGGAGTGGGAACGGGAGATCCAACAGGAGCTCTTCAGGACTTGTTTTTAAAAACTGGCTATGGGTTTTGCCTCAAGGAATGTTTGCAGGCAATTTGCTCTGGCCCCATAGACAGCATGGCATCACAGGCACGTCACCTTTTCCATCCGGATTCGGTCTCCACATTCAGCCTCCAGCACGTTGTCCATCATAATCAAGTCTTCGCTGGTTATTTTCCACTGCTTGCTGGCAAAGTGGACCACAGCAAAGAGCCTTCCGTACTGCCCTGTTGCGATCATCTCGTTCACCTTTTGCACCACTTCTGTTGGCAAACAGCAGGGAAGGAATCAGGGGAGAAAACCCAGCAAGGAGCGAAGAGCTGCTCTAAAGCAATTCAGCCACACTGCTCTCCCACCAAAACCCTTCTCTTCTGGGAAGTTTTAAGCAAAGATCAACAGCAATGTTGTTTCCTACGATGTGTGCGCTTCTCTTTCATAAACTTAATGACCTATTTGTATTTTAGTTGCTGGCAAACCCATGCAAAGTAAACACCTAATATATATACTGTGTAGCTAATCTAAGACTTGACTTCTCAGCCTATTTCTCAGGCATCCTAAAATGCACTGTATTCAGATATAAAGCGTTCCAGAAAAGAGTGCTCGTCCACACATCCTACATTTGGAAGGCAGCTCCCTTCAGTTTCCAAGTAATATGCAGAAGGCACAGGACTCCGAACACTGCGTAAGGCAGGCAGAGCATCAGGAGGAGTTTGGCACGGTACACAGGAAAAAGGGCTCCCGACTAACCAGGTCTGGCCTGAGAACTCCTACCTGTGGCAGAGACAAGAGAGACCTTTCCCTCATTCTTTTCCAGAAACTCTTCCCACACGCACGTGCCTGCAGCGCGGGTGTCAGCAGCAGTACAGATCCCAGGGACGAGGTCCTACACGTGACCCAACTCAGCTTTCTGTGACCAGCCTCCTGTGCAGTGAGGCCAAACCCAATTTTGATGGGAACATCAAAAGATATTGCTTAATGACGCCATTCCACTGCCAAATAGTAGCTTTCTGCCCCCTTCAGCTGTTCAGAAAAAGAGAAACTTTTCTATAACTGGAAAAATAGATTTTTTTTTTACTGTCCTCAAAAGTGTCTGAATCATTTTTTCTTAGAATGTAAACAAAACAACAGCCATTTGGGACAGATGGGAATTTAGCAGCCAGTCAAACCAAACCCAGCCCTTACAGGAACACTCTGAGTGTGTCCAAGTTTCAAGCCAGCAGATGCAAACTATTAAAGGTAGAGGTAAGAACAGAAATTATTTGCAAGGCGGTACTTGCTGCAGTTCCCACTACAATGAAGAGTTTAGCTTCTGTGTTGCTGAAATTGCAGTCCCAGAAGAAAAATCCACTGTGAGCTCATTTCTCTGATTTACAGTGGTCTAATACAAAGTCCAGAGAAAAAATACAACCCCCTTCTCTTTGGTATGCCCTCAACTGCACAACGGGTACAATAAACTTCTCACAGCTCTGAAGTGCTGACCTAGGTCTATCAGTAGTCCTGTGGTCAACATTTCAAAACCAAAATTTAAAAATGCTGGCCTACAATTTTCTCTTAACAAAAACCGTGTAGAGTCACGCTCTAACAAGGGTTACTTCCTTGTCAAATTTCAACTTTCTACCCACAGGGCTTTCTCATCTTTTTGTAACCAAAAAAGGTACATATTCTTCACTGTACTTGGGCTCTGAAAGTTGTTGATAACTTTTCCAAACACCTCTAGCGACAGGAAACATCAAGTGATGTTACCATTTGATTGCTAGCATGGCTTGTATCTCAGCACCATGTGGAGCGACCCTTCCTAAAATATTCATGGCTGTTTCCATCGCCAGCAGGAAAACAGAAGGCAGAATTCAAATGTTCTCACTGCTGTTTGCTTTGGATAAGCACAGCCAGGAGATAATGATGCGAGCTCATAAACAGTAGGAGGGTACAAGGCACGGAAATCACAGCGGCCCCAAGGATCCCAAGTGAATCAGTCAGGGGAACATGGGACCCTGCTCACCACAGGGCTTCAGCAAAGCAAACCCAGCAGCTTACGGTTCACTGCTGGGTCAAATCACGCTCAGGGACAGAACGCTCATCTGTCACTTCAGCAATCCCAGGAGGACGAAGGAGATAAAGAGCAGGACGAAAACCAGCCAGAGAGAAGAGCTGGAGCAGGAGGCTCTCTCCAAAGCACATCACACACAGTTATTGGCCCACTCAGCCAGATATAGCAGACTATCTGCAACAAGGTGGACACAACTCAGCTCTTCTCTCTCTCTCTCTCTCCTTGTAAAAGAACTCCTCCTTTACTTCCTGGGTCTCCTCCACCTAAAGCAGAGAATCAGGTGCCCTTCCCAGATGTCCCAGAGGCTAAGGCAAGGAGACAGTGAGACTGCCTCTTAACACAGGAGCTCATTGCTCGCATGAAGTACACAACTGCTAATTGCCACCACAACTGTAAAGGAAATTCACCCGCTGGAGCTCATTACTGCCTAGTTCTGAGAAACACCCCGTATTCGTGTTGGCTGCCCCACTCCTATCCCTAGCCCGCTTGGGATGACAACAGCCCCACCGGGGCAATGGGAGGCTAGGCACATACACCTTCTCTGTATTTGATTTTCACATCCCCACCTGCCAGGGGAACCTGTGCCTGGGTACCAGGGGAAGACCGCCACATCCTAGAAAGGCTAAGCATGAGGATGGCTGCTAAACAGCTATGGGCACTCACTGACTGGTGAGGCTGACCACTGGACAGTCCACGTGCTCCTTTCAGGAGGACCACTGGCTGCGTTCAATGGTGCTGACTAGATGTGGGGACAAGAATGCCTTCACTAACATCACTCTGCTTCCCAGCTGCCCATTGCCTTATGTCACACCGCTGCAGCTCTGTCATGTGCCCACCATCCAACTGCTTATGCTGGCTCTAGTGTTCCCTTTTGTGCACTAAAATACACCAGCTCTCTGACGTGCCCACCATCCAGCTGCTTATGCTGGCTTTAGCTTTTTGATTTATCCATTAAAAGAAAAATAATTGTTTTCTCCTGTCCAGAAGGCTTGTTTCATGCTTTAGAAAGCAACACATGACATCAGGTAAGATCCCTCAGGGGCGCTTACAACCTGTCATGCTGTCAGAAACCAAGGAGACCTCATGTTCTACCCCAAAACCCCATATTCTACCCAAACCTCCAACAGCAGCAGCTGGAGCACTAGTCCAGTGACACTAACACGTGCCAGAAATGAAACAAAAATGCAAAGAACAAAAACTAGCTCCAGTCATTGAAGATACTTATTTATGCTCAGTCAGACCACCGATGGCAATACTGGAGTGCTGGGCTTCACCTGAGACTTGAGACCTTTACCTGCGTGATACTTTGCTTCTTCTACTGGATCTGGAAGTTTCACTTCAGGCCATGGCGGTGAAGTCAGAGATGTTTTGGCAACAAGTCTGTGAATGAGAAGATAAGATTCACTTGTAGCAAACAGGTATTGTCAAGAGATGTAAAACATGAAGAGATGAAAAAAGGCAAAAGAAGCTGGAGATAGCGTAGAAAGTGCTTTTCCACTGGGGGAGCAGAAGTTGTACAGGAGACTTCATGGTTGTCAGTATGAAGGGCTCAACCCAAAGCCCACTTGGGCCAGAAGGCAATTTCCCCCAGATCACGTTTCCCTTTGTAGCAGCTCATGAGCAAGGAGAGGTTTTTCTATTCCGGTCTTAAGTGTTAGGGACAGAGGATGGCAGACTGAAAACTAACTGAAAATTTGCCCAGGCTGGGCTATCCCTTGTTCCTGATGTGGAGATCTGCAGCTGGATGTGCTAGTGGTGTTCAAGCTCAGCGACCACCAGTGACTTCCCACCGCCCTGTTCTTACAGACTGGAATTTTGACACCAGCTCCAATGGAAACAGACCTACCTTAAGCCTTGCTTGCACTTGAGTTCTACCTCCCACACAGCTGAGAGGCTGCACACTAACGCTCCTCAGCCCTCTTCAGCACCAAGTACAAAACCCTGAAGTTCCCGGATAGCAGGGAGCATCCGGGAGGAGGAAACGTGCCTGTGATGGGGAAGAAGGGCTAATGAGCATTCCTAAACCAGCCTTGAGCGCTACACATGAATGACTCACAGACATCCTTTTTTCCTCTGTTTTTTGAAGCACTTCTCTGTTAAATAGATAGTTTAGAGAAGGCCTTAAGACCACAGCTGGGTTCTTTACAGGAGAGTTATGAGGCTGCTCTTCTTTTGTCACTTACAGCTGCATTCCCTGAATGGCAATAATAACAGCTTCTCCCACCCCCACTGCGATTCAGCGTTTAATACCACAAACATTTAGCCCAAAAGCCCCTCCTGTGCCATTACCATGTCTGTCTACAATTGTCAGCACCAGACTGGGGAGGGACTAGCAGAGGCATCTAACACGACTTCTCAGACCGTGCCTATCTGGGTTCAGGCTGACCACAGAAGGGAGCAGGAGCATGCACTGTCCCACCTCCATCCAGCCAAGCACAAGCATTGCTCCTCATGATGATGTTGAGCACCAAGATATTGTGCTAAAAGGTGCAAATTAAATCCTTATTCTTCTTGAAAGCGTAACTTCCACTGTTGTGATAGCCAATAGCTTTAACAACATCTCTCTTCAAACACTCTGCCACTGTAGTGCTGAGACAAGATCCTCTCCATTTCAAAATGTTGCATCAGTCTCCAAAGACCTTCCTGGTGACCAGCCCAGGGACTCCTGAGCAACACAGACGCGTCCCTTTAGGATCATTCGGCACTGATACAATCGCAGAACAACCACAGCTCAAACTGCACCAGCATCTCAATGCCAAACTCTGTGCAGAAGACATCTACCTGAAGCCTGCTCTACTTTCTACACTTAGATGTTGCTCTCTTACTTACTGAAAATGGCACATGGCTGTCACAACACACGACACCTTCACTAAACAGTGAATGAACTGGGCGCCTGAAGGCAAGCAGCCTACAGTGCTGATGCATAACAAAAGACTGAAAACTGCCAGCAGCATTTCAGCCAGCAACATATTCTCAGTAGCTGGCATGGTGGATTCTTTCTGCTTTTCTCAAATTTATCACTGGGAGGGATCCTCTGCCGCAAAACCGAACTCACTCCTGAGCGCCGCATGCTCTGTACCATCAGTACCGCAGGTATTTACGCTGCCTTTCTGACAGTGGTGCTGACAGCACCAAGTCACAAGAACCCTGCTTAAAACATCAGAGCTGAACAACAATTAACTCTGCTCAAATGTGCCACAGGGTGTTAATTCAAAAATGAAACACTACGCAAAACTCACAGTGTGAGTTTGAGCAGAAAAAATGCAAATGGCACTTGCTTATAATTAGCTGTTTTTCAAGATCTCTAGGACAAGAAGCAACAACAAGGAGGACCAGAGGCAGCTGTTTACATCTCTGCGTAAGAGCCAGTTACAAAAACTGTTGATTTGTTCCCAAGGAACTGGTGAGAAAAGCAGCACTTTAACCAGGGACAGTACTTCGCACATGCAGTGCTTTCATCAGAGCAGCGGAACATGTTTCAGGGGACAGGGAAAGGAGGCACAAGCCCATCCTGCAGCTTTCAGGGATTATCCCGAGAGATGCCAAATGCCTTTACTCAGAAAAAGACACATGACCAAAAGGAACCAGATTATAGTTCCTTATTAAGCAGGAATCTACAATACCACAAAGACAATCTTGGACTTAAAGAGGAGGGAGATTCACCCTGGATCTTGATGAGATGACCAGAAAGGTATCCGGTTTCTGAAATTGGGAGAGAGACGTGCTGCTCAGTAAATATGGACTCCATCACGAATGTGAAGTTTAGAGTTTCCTCCGCGCTGAGATCCACACTTTCTATAAATAACACAGGATGCACAAACTGCATAAAATATTCAGGGAAGAATATCAGATGCTAGCGAAAGAAGGCAAAATTAACACAACAGTAGTTGTGTTTGATCGGTTTACTCTGTAATAGCCAGCAATGCCTTTCAAAGGGCTTTAATTTAACAGAAACCCAAAGCAATTGCGAGCAAGTACATAACCACAAGGACCAAGGCTCCGTGGCTCTGTTGCGGGGTTTAGTAATAACGTTGGGCGCTGTGTCACAGAGGCAGAGATCCAAACTGTGTTCCCACACGCTTGAGGACCAGCGGGAAGAGGCCACCCCCCTGCACCCTTCAGCAGCACAGACGGAATGAGCAGATCTTGCCATTTCTCCCCGCTGCTGCTCACAGGAGTTCTCTCTTTCTGCAGTGTCCCCTTCTGGTTAAAGCAGGCAGCAGCACAGCCTGCAGCTCTGCCAGGTTCCTCTGCGGGAGATCCCAGCAGAGCAAAGAAAGTAAAGGCACAAACAAGCAGCTCTCAAAGGGTAAATGAAGCCTGAAGTTTCCTGGCTCGGTGTCTTGTGCTTGGGCTGTTAACCACATTTCATAGAATCATAGAATCGTTTAGGTTGGAAAAGACCTTTAAGATCACCAAGTCCAACCATCAATCTGACACTGCCAAGTCCACCACTGCACCATGTCCCTAAGCGCTACATCTACCCGTCTTTTAAATCCCTCCAGGAATGGTGACTCCACCACTGCCCTGGGCAGCCTCTTCCAATGCTTGATAACCTTTTCAGTGTAAAACTTTTTCCTAATACCCAATCTAAACCTCCCCTGGCGCAACTGGAGGCCATTTCCCCTTGTCCCATGGCCTGTTCCTTGGGAGAAGGGACCAACCCCCCCCGGCTACCCCCTCCTCTCCGGGAGCTGCAGAGAGCGAGAAGGTCTCCCCTCAGCCTCCTCTTCTCCAGGCTGAACGCCCCCAGCTCCCTCAGCCGCCGTGATGATAGGGCAGGTCGAGTCCAAGCCAAGGGTTAGGATCATGTCCAGGGGTCGCCGGGCAGGTTGAGAGTGACAAGGCATGGCCAAGGGCAAGGCCTAGCCCAAGAGGCNATGGTCACTGCCCCCGTCCTGCTGGCCACACTAGTGCTGATACAGGCCAGGATGCTGGTGGCCTTCTTGGCCACCTGGGCACACCGCTGGCTCATACTCATATTTTATGAAGGCTGCCGTGCAAGTTCAGTATTTATCAGGTATCGGAGACTCCAGGCAGAAGATGAACCTTGCCTCGGGAGCAGACTACCTGTACCTAGAAAGATGAGTGGCAGCTGATGCCCATTCTGCAGTTGAGGCGTTTCAACGTCCTGACTTGAGTGGCTTCTCTGCTGTCTACTACAGGCTGAGCCCACACCACGGCCCTTTCCTCCATGGAGGATCTAACCACCTGCCTCTAGACTCTGCTTCGCAAATCAACAGAAGCATCCTGCTGGCAAAAGTGACTGAAGGTAGGCAGAGAGTCCAAGACTTACCAGGAAGCAACAAAGGGGTCAGACAAGTCTCCTTTCCAAAGGAAGAACAAGCTGCCCTCCCCATCCCCACCAAGTATGGTCAGCATTTCAAAGGGCAAAAAGCAAAGCAGAAAGTCATTTGACATTACCCTTGCTGCAGTGACGTGCTCTGGGAACTCTCGTGCCGAACCGCAGATGAAAGGAGCAAGGCTAAAAGGGAGAGAAGGGAAAATAATTAAAAGTGAGCAGCAACTGCTGGACTTTTAGTCCTGGTGAGGCAGCATTACTGCAACGCTGAAGTGTCACAGCGCTCCTCAGCTTCGTGGTACCATTCTTCTGCCTGTAAAAGCTTTGTTCAGTTTTAGCATGACAGGCAAAGATAGAGGGGGAAGCAAAAGAAGATACACGATAAGAGAAAGGACCCATCAGTTGTGTGCAGCACTGCCAGAGAGCGGCAGAAAGGCCTCCCACTGCAAACACACTTATTTCAAGTGATACTTCCAGCTAGACTCAACAATTTAATATAGATACACCCAGAGCATCCCACCTCTCTTGGGAAACAATGTGACCGAAAAGCAGAGGGGAGGAACGGGTGGTCTGAAGAACACTGTGGTGCACTCTTAATTCTGAGCACTGATGCTAGAAGGATCCCTTCCAGCTCTCTGGGCCCTCCAAAAAGGGGAAGGCAGCTACTACACATTTACCAGGTGACTCACAGAGACTTCTACTAAGCCTTACAAAGTTTCCACTCCAAAAAGAGAGCAGGAAGACAAGGCGCCAATAACTCACTGGCCCTGGAGCTCCCAAGCAGACACCACAACGCCAGCAAAACACAGGGAACCGGAAGATTTGGCAGATTTGGTTTTAAGACTCCTGTGTCTGGGTTATCACCGTCCCAGCCATGCCTTTTCCTTCTAGGCAAGAGGAGTGGAGGAACTACATAGCTAAACATGTACCGACAATGGAACACAGGAATCAGAAAAATGTATTCAGGCTTTTCAGAGGTACATATACGTGAGCTAACGTTCACCCAAACAGCGAGGCTGTGTTACCATACAATACACAAGTCTCCAAAGAATGAGTGGTTTACCACAGCTTAAATTACACTTTGACTGTAGCTTCAGCATTTTTGGGAAAGGAGCTGGACTTGCACGCACTGTTAATTAGCAGAAAGAGATGAAGATCTAAAACCACATGTTCAGGGATTTATCCCTATATTACTTCAGGGATAACAATACGCTTTCTGGAACAATTTGCTTAATTAAAAGACGGACTGCGCACAGCTTCTTTGCGGGCACATTACCTTTTTCAGCCGCCAGCCAAAGCACGACCAACACAAGGGACTGGAAGGACCTCTGAAAGCCAGCCCTGCCGGCCCCCCTCCCTGCCGCAGCCGCAGCTCACCGAGGCCAGGCTCGCCCGGCCCAGAGCCCAACCCCGCTGTGCGCGCAGAGCCCCAGCGCCCGCGACAGACACCCGGCCAGGTCCCCGGCCCGGGGAGGGGGTCGATGGGCCCCTACACGCCCTCCAGCCCCTGGATTTTGCTGGGAGGGTCACACCAGGACAGAAAAAAGCGCGTAAAGTTGATTCTCCTTTTCGTTAACGTGCGTCCCCCGCCTCCCAACAGCTTTCTGGCTGCTCCGAGGCTGACGTTGGTACGACCCGAGTCGCTCCTCCTGTGCCCCTCTCACAGCTTTCCCCCGCCGCCCCGGACACGCGGGGCCACGGGCTCTGCGCGGGGAGGGCGCGGGGGCTCGCTGGGCCCGCCGGGGGCCCGGGCCGCGCCGTTCAAACTNNCCGGAGCGGAGCGGAGCCGTCCCGTCCCGTCCCGTCCCGTCTCACCTGCCGCCCGCCGCCAGGCCCCCGCCGCCGCCATCGCGGTGACCCCGACCCCCGCCCCGGAAGCGGAAGTGGGCGGCGGGGCGCGGGGGGATGGCGGCGGAGGCGGCGGAGCGGCACCTGGAGCTGCTGCGGGAGGAGCGGGAGGCCGAGCTCGCCCAGAGCAGGTACCGCCGGGGGATCGCTCCCTGCTGGCTTACCCCTATAGAGCCTGCTGTCGCCTATAGCGGCCCTCGCGCGCCGGTCCCGGCGGGGCCTGCGGTCACCGGTGGGAAACGCTGCCGGACTCACCCCTGTAGGGCCTGCTGTCACCTATAGGAAACCCTGAGCTGCCCTCCCCCGGGACCTGCTGTCACCTACGGGAAGCTCTGCTGTCACCTATAGGAAACCCTGATGGACCCTCCCCACGGGACCTGCTGTCAGCTATAGGAAACCCTGATAGACCCTCCCGCCCCGGGACCTGCTGTCACCTATGGGAAACCCTGCTGTCATCTACAGGAACCCTGACGGGCCCTCCCCCAGGACCTACTGTCACCTATAGGAAAACCTCTGTCACCTGTAGGAAACCCTGATGGGCCCTCCACCAGGACCTGCCGTCACCTATGGGAAACCCTGCTGTCACCCACAGAGGGACTTGGTGTCACCTATAGGAAATGCTGCTGACTCACTCCTATAGGACTTCCTGTCACCTGTAGGAAACGCTGTGGTACTCGCTGCTATATAACTAGCACCTCCCAATGGGAACCCCACCCTGTAGGGCCTGCTCCAATCCATGGGAAACCCTGCTGGGCTCACCCCTATAGGCCCAGTTCACCCTGTAGGGATCCCTCTTGGACTCACCCTTTAGGGTGTGCTGTCACCGATAGGATCCAAGCTAAGGTCAGAACACCTTGGGGCTCCCCTTCTCTCGTACTAAATCCAAAACACAGCAGCCACTAGGAGAAAAATTAACTCTATCCCAGCTGAAACCAGGACAGTGGGTAACTGGGCAGGTCCTTTCTTTTCACACCAGACAGGAGAGAAGAAAATACACGTAACCAGATGTTACCTCTTCTCCAGGCTCCACAAGCATCACCCCGTTTCCCAAAATGAGCCTGTGGAAGCCAATCTAGTTACATCACTACAAAGTGATCACATAAACCAGTGCTTCAGCCAGCTGATGTCCCTTTTGCCGTTATCCTTCCCTTTCTTTTTCATCTCCCCCCCCTTCTTCTGTTTCATCTGCTGAAGCTTTAAATCTCTGCTTCAGTCGAGCAAGTGGTTTTTACGTCTGTGTGTGGTTTCCAGGACATGGCAGGAAAGCATCTCCCTGAAGGAACTGCAGCGCAGAGGCATCTGCTTGCTGAAACTCCAAGCTGCCAACCAGAGAACCGGCCTCTATGGACGGCTGCTCGTCACCTTTCAGCCTAGAAGATACGATTCAGATGCCGAGCTGCCCTGTAACAGTTTTGGGCCTGGTAAGCAATATGCCTGTCGGTGCAAAGTAGGTAAAGTAAGAGATGACCAATGTCTTCTTCCTAACATCTTTCTAATGTGATATTTGTAAAGACTGAGCAATTGATACAAAAAAGGAAAGGGGAAAATGCTATGGCTACAGGATGAATCTAGAGAAAAACAGCCTCTTTTTCCCTCGGCTTGTTACAGACATATATATTGCATCAGAAAATAGTGCTAGTGATTAAAGTGCTGGTTTTCCTCCTGAATCAAAAACAAAGCCCTGGTCTCTTGTCATTAAAGATTTCATGACATTCTTTGCACAAGCCAAAGTGTTGACGCTTATGTCTTGCGGTAGGTAAGGAGCTTTTGTCACTTATGCTTTAATTGCAAAATGGAAAGTGGATTTTCCTTTTCCTTCCTGAGTTGTCATATTTCCACCCTTCCCTTGGGTGGTTAGTTTTGGCGAGGAAGAGGAAGAAGTGAAGTATGTACCATTACTAGTTGACACATTTCTGTTGGAAATAAAGACTCACCAGCACATCAGCCAGTGCCTTTTCACTTGTGTCTCACCCTCTGCCATCACTTCCATGAAAACCCGACCAGGAGTATCGGAGCTGGGCTGTTGCCTCTGGTGCAGGTGTCTGAGGAAGGTGAGGACGCTGTCTGCCGTGCCGTAACCAGCTGTGCAGGCTTGCCCCTCAGAAGAACTTGGGTTTGACTGTGAAGTAGTTCCAAGGGAGTCCGCAGTATGCTCTCTATTTTTTCCCTGCCAAGACCCTTCTCTTTTCCTTAGGCAATGAGGGTATTGCCTTGCACTCTCCAAAACTGGTCCACGAGAGAGAAGCTGGCTGCACCAGCTGATTTTCTGGTTTAGTTTGCTAGGTCCTTGAGTTTGCTAAGCAGATGCATCACGGGGAACCAGACTGTTTCTGACCCTGGTCGCACCATGGCACTATTTCATAGTATGTTGAAGTTCAGTTTGTCGATGCATTCTTTGTCCCCCAGGCTCCAAGCTGCTGACCTTTGAAATAAATGACTCATTGTAGATTGGGGTCCCAGCCTTGACAGCATCTGCCAGTGCTCTTCAAAGAGAGAAAACATTGCTGTAGCCGTAAGTTATTGCTGGGATGTAGGCATTTTAATGTAAGAGCTGATGGACCTTACAGAGGAAAGCTTCCCATAGTTTGTAAATCTGAAATTTAACCCTTAATGAACATGAGCCCCAGCTAAGTTACAAATTTAGTCAGACATCCTACTCAAAATCTCTGTTTCACCACTACACTGTGTAATTCCAGTCTCATCATCTCACAGTGACTGAAAAGCTGTATCAAGTCCTTAAAAATCCCTGGTCTTAGTTCTGCTGACTGGCACGTAGCAGTCATCTGGGAGGCATGTATTGTCATGCAGACTCCTTGGCTATTATTAAAAAATAAAATGGATATAAAATGGTTTGTCTGAGAGTTCAGAGAAGTCAGATTCTCACAAGGTCTGTGTGAAAGCACATTGGCTGTGGGACGCACTGCTGGTCTCCACCCCAAGTCCTTCAGTGTGTGGAGGTCTGAAGGTGGCTGGTTAGTTGCTGTCTTCTCACTGCTGATTGTCCTTTTGCATCCTCTTGCTGTGTGCTGTCAGCTAAGGGAAGGATATTCCCCTTTGTTGTGGGCTGGACACAAATTCTGACCTTGGCAGGAAACAAGCTGTGTTGGTGATGGTGGTCCTGCTGTCTGCACTGGACCACGCTTGGTTGCTGGTCTCCCCAAAAGAGCTTCTTTTCAAAATGTTTGCGCTGCTTCATGCTCTCTCTTCAAACTTGTCTTTGCAGGGGACGTTGTGGGCCTTTATGATTCAGCTGGGCAGGGTGACCCGCTCTCCACCGGCATTGTAACACGGGTCACCTCCAAAGCCGTGACTGTGGCCTTTGAGGAATCTCGAGATGGCATGCTGAGCTTGGACCGAGAGAGCTCTTACCGCCTGCTGAAATTAGCCAACGATGTCACCTACAACAGGCTGAAAAAGTAAGGGCCACGGGGCTGCAGTTCACCAACAGTCACTCTGCTCAGGAGTGCAAAAGCCAATTGAAAATTGTCAAGTTTGTTCTGGAAAAGCTCTTCTGAGACAGATCTCAGTTTATGTCACTTGGCTTGGTTTCTCTCCTTTCCTGTCCCATTCCTCTTACTCCTAGAGCAGCTCCACCTAGGGCAGGTGGATGTGCCTTTCTTTTTCTGCTAACCACTGAGGGAACCCACACCGCGATAACTCAATGGGACACGTTATCCTACAGCGTCACAACAGCCTAAATTTATCTAGCTGCTGGCTGGTCCTGCTCTTCCCTCTTCCTCTCCCATCCCTCATCCCACACTCAGTTATGTATTTTGGTCCCGTGTTGTATCACCTCTGGTACTCACTGGATCCTGTGCAGAGCCTTTTCCATCCTGGCAGGAGAAGCGAATAGCTTTTTGCTGAATTAATGTGCTGAAAAGGCTCAGCACAGGGTCTGACTGTATCAAACTGGAGTGAGAGTAGAAAGTGGAAGTCTGGCCAGCATAAGGGATGTGTGTGTGAGGGTTGGGGGATGCAGCAGTTAGATAGGATTAGTCTGTTGTGGAGTAACGTTTTTCAGCTTTGGAATAGTTGAATCTGTGCCCAAAGTCTTCTGCCACTGGGCTCTAAGGTGCACAGGGATCTCTGAAGGAATTCATGTTGCGTGTGTAACCTGGCTATTTTCTTCTTTGGCAGAGCTTTAAATGCACTAAAGCAGTATCACAGCGGTCCAGCCTCTGCTCTGATCGACGTCCTCTTCTTTTCTTGTGAACCGAGCGCATTCAGTGAAACAAGTAAGGATGCTGCTTTGTAAAATTTTATACCGGACTGATGGCCGGCGCCAAGTTGATCTTTCTAGAGAATTTTTCTGCATGCTTAGGGTCAGAGCCCCTGGAGCTTCACAGCCAAGCACCTGCAGTGAGACTGCTACTGGTTTTAGTCTGCCTCGGTGTGTGAAGCTGAGAGTTAGGCGGTGGAGAGCTCTTTCAGATGGGCTGGCGAGAGCAGCGATGTTGCTGCTATCATGCTGGTTTTAAGCAAAGATATACAAAGTTATTGTGGGGAAAGTGGGGGGAAATATTCCCTCTCCAGAGCACTCAATGAAGCCTGAAGTTCCCAACCTACAGGATAAGGGCTCTGCACTCTGTCCTTGCCCAGTTAGGAGGACACTTACCTCTTCAGATGTCACATCTGACAGAGGCAAAGAGCCAGAGCCCTGAGTGATGGCTGTGCAGGCATTTCCCATGGTGTGCTGCCATTACTCCTCTTCCAGTCCTCCCAGCCCTGTCTCTGGGGCTGGCCAGCTGAGAAGGGTGCTTGTGGTCTCTCAAGAGACCAGTTCAAGACCAGTCCTTTGATATTGCCCATGGGAACACAGATACCTTACTTTGCTCCAGGAAAGACCTGAGTATTGAATGTGAGTAATAAGTGGTGTTGCGACTGGCAGCATTGAACACTCACTTTCCATACTGGTTTATGGGTCACTGGACACACTTTGCTCATGTAAAGACACTTGTCATTGCTGGTGAAGATACTATTCAGCTAGCTAATGCTCACCTCTCAGAGTGTACCAAGTAAAGATGAACTCTGCCATAAACCAGGCAAGATTTGTGATGGGGGAAGTTGTTTGCACACATTCATGAATCTGAAATTCAGCTTAGTTTATGAGGCATTTCTTATTTGCTTCCTGACCCAATCCCTTCCGTAAACTTCAAAGATCAGAAACTGCCAGTGCTACTTCTACATTGAAAATCCAATAACTCTGCCTTCATGGGAATTAAGTGACTGTGGAATTACTGCAGTTTGAAACGGCATGGGAACACTTGTATTTTTATTTTTACAGCCGTCTGATTGTGTTCAGTCAAGTTGGAGATGCGCAGGCTGCTTTGGTTTCATCAAATACTTAAAACCTCACAACTTGGTTTTACCAACAGCTGTCAAAAAATTGCATATAAGTAGAATCCCCTTTTACTCACATCTTTTTTGATGTGAGTCTTTGGAAAAATGAAAGATGAAGTTACACAGCTTACCCTTTCAGAGAAACCATGGGGAAACCAAAGCCTCTGATCAGCAGGATATCCGAGTGCTCGGCAATTGCCAATGAATATTGTCCCTTGGCAGAACGGAAATGTCATCTGGGCGGCAGAAATCAGGAAGCAAAGGCGGAGGGTGGATGGAGCTGCCTAGCAGGACGGGGCTGGCAGTCTGTCTCAAAGCCATGCAGAGAGCTCAGGTCTCGCCGCTCAGCAGCGTGACACGGGTGACACCATCCATCCCTGCCTGGCTCCTTGCTGGCCGGGGCTCTGCTCGGTTCCCTCCCCACCACAGCTCCTTGCGCTCTGTGCTTGCTGCCGTGGCTTGTCTCACTTTGATTTGGGTGCCCACAGTGGTTCGCCTCTTTCACACACCCACTCCCATTCCCGCAATGTACCTTCAGGCTGGGTCCTGAGACTGCGTACCCAGGGCGAAGAGTTCATCTTAGTGCCAGTCAATACTTAGTCTGAGTCAAACCTCTTAGCCTTTTGGCTACCTAGGGACCTTGCTGTACTCAGGTTTTTAATATTGAATAAAAGAATTAAATTTTAATGAACTAACTTTCTTAGCAGCTTCAACTCTGCTTTTTCCCTTATGGTAGCAGAACTGCCTTTCTAATGAAGAAAAATTCCGTTTCATCGAATTGCTCAGAAGTGCCAAACTAAGCAGGGAGATGAATTTTACGTCTCCCCAGCACCGGGAATGTTTCTATCAATCAATATTCAGCCACATTAGCCAGAGAGAGGAGATGCAATATGAGAAGGCAGCATATAACCTGAGAACCGCAAAATGCTCTGGCAGGGCGGAAGGGCCTTCCATTTACCTTCTCAGTTTATAGCTCCTTTCTCCCGAACTAGAAAGATGTTATACTAGCCAGGAATTAAATAATAATGACTTTAACTTTAAATAGGTCCTGCAAGGTGCCTTGAACGGCCAGCCTCCACTGGGTTGACGGGGAGGGCACTCGGCAGCTGGCTGGATAAGCCTTGTCTCTTACACTTAACATGGTGCCACGTGCAGTTCCCCAGATACCCCATGTCTTAGGACACAGGAATGTGTCTCTGCAAATAGTACAGAAACTGGCAGATGTGTGGACTGTCTGCAAAAGGCAGCAAGTGTTTCCCAGGTGTGTGCTCTGAGATGGAAGGATAGAAAAACCCCACAGCATTTCAGGCTGCCTCTCCTCCATGGCAGAGCATCTCCTGTCATGACCAAGCATCTTTTAACCTGGTTTCTTAGGGAGATGCTTTCCTGTATCTATCTCATCCCATCCAGTATCTGATTTCAAACAAACCTGTCAGGACTCTGAGTTAATAAGTTCTGTATATCTCATAAAACTGGCTGTCTGGACACACATCTATATTAACACCATTCCAGGATGCAATATAAGCTCTGCTCCAGTCAGAAGCCCAGGAAGCCAGGGGTAGGAGTGAGACCACATGAACACCCACCCAGAGAAAAAGCTAGCCCTAACACGTCTGCAGGAGAAGAGGAAGGCCCAGGGCAGATGAGATCCATACCTGAAGGGGGAGCGTTTGTCACTGTCTTCTGTACAAAAGGTGGGGAAGAACCAAATTGCAAGGAGATTGAGAAGTAGAGGGTCAGTGGAAATCATAAGATCTCAGCTCCATGCCTGGATGTTCAAGGGTGTTCTCCCAAGGGCAAAATAGGCTCCAACAAGTGATATGTGCAGCAGCAGAATGCTAAATCTAATTTTTTAAGTGTGAAGAAAAAATTAGAAGCCTAATTTTTCAAGCGTGGGTGTCTCAGGGCTTTTAGGTGGGTTCTGATACCGCTGTGCATTTTCATAAAGCGTGTAGGGACTTGATATCAAACCAGTTAGAAACTGGTCAGCAGGTTCAAGCTTTACAGGGGTGTGACCTGAAAGGGCAACAGACAGACAGCAAGGCTGCGGGAGCTTCACGTCCCCAAGAAAGTGGGCTGTAGGTACCCGTGCTGCAGCACACCCTGCAGAGTTGGAACGCAGCACTCACCAGTACCACTGAAAGACACAAGATGCGGTGGTTCTTTCCAGCAGCAAAGCTAGTGGAGTCTCAGTGCCACGCTCTGCCCCGTCTGTGCTTTCTGCTGGCGGCTCTTTTCCAACACGGAGCCTTGGAACCTGGAGGGAAAAGGGAAAAGCATCTGTTGGGTTTTTTTATTATTTTCAAAAAGGTTGGTTATAAAGGGTATCTTTAGGGCATACCCAAAAAGACTTACCTTAGCCTTGTGGCCTATTAGCAAATAGCTTTTAGTTGCTTACTTTTTGCCATGCTGCATTGTGATCTTCTCCTGACTGGATCGCGGCTGCCAGGGTTATCTTGGGAGAGCAGGCTGCCAAATGCTGTGCCTGGAACATCTATATTAAAGTCTGCGCCATCCCAGGAGGGTGCCTAAATCCAGTTGCCAACCGATTAGGTTGCCAAGGAGTCTGATAAAGCCAATGGAAACATGGTTTTGAACTAGTTAGTGGCTGCTGGTGTCTGACCAGTGCACGATACTGGCTTAGTAAAAAAAACGAACATCATCACTATGCACAGAAGGGTAATAATGACAAAAAACAATGTAGTGCCCTTTTACTCAGCTCCTGATGACTGGCTGCTGCTATGTTAATTTGCACACAGCTATTTCCCAGGCTGTCAGGAAAATCCTGCTCACTAGTGGGGGATGAATCCCTCCCGGTAGTAGTGGGTACCGGCTCGGCTCCCACTGCAACAATGTCCTGGAGCACGGGTTTTGGGGGTGGGCTTGTATAAGATGGTTGTCAGTCACTGGGGAAAAAAACGCCAGGTTTTTGACCCTGACAAGCCTGAAGTTAATTTGTACCAGCCTTCTCATCCCATGGTCTCTACAGGGAAGAGGAAATCTCACAGGTAGTGGGTTCTCACACCATCGCTACTACAGGATGCTTGGGTTGGAGGCTGTCTCTCCTACACAAAGGGCACAGCTTAAACGCTACTGCAGATCATGAAAAACCTCAGTGCGCTCTCAGTGCACAAGCCTCCTCCCCTTGCATGGCCAGAAGAACTGTATTTGCTGAAGTTGTGCACTGAATCTGTGCTTTTCATCTCTTCTCCTGAGCTGCTGGGGTTGCGTATAGGTTGAGGCGTTACCTATAGCACTGCACAGCAAACCCTAAGTCCTTTCAATACACTTAGAAATGCAACTTGGAGTAAATATCCTTGGCATAACACAAAAACACTAGACAGGCTCTGGGAAGAATAACCTATGGAGTAGTCGAAAGGAGCATATGAAGGTATCACCAGGGGGTACATGGGATCTGCAGCTCAGAAAGGGACTGGTCCCCACCACAAAGTGTTTCCAACCCTAACCTTGCTGCCTCCAGAAAGGAAACCAAATGGGAGAATGAGCTCTCTAAAAGGCAGACTCTGAACTGAACAGGATTTCTGCTCTTCTCAGACTCTTTGGGAAGTAAAATCCAGAAGCCCATCCATAAGAAATGCTCTGCTTGGCTCTCTTCCACTTTAACCTCCACTCATGGCCCAGAAGCATTCAGAGCTTTCACACCAGAGGGCCTCCTACAAGAAACCTTCCCTGCGCACAGCACGTATGCAGGGACCCCGGCCATCCTGGTGGATGTAGAGAGAGGCTTTGCTTGCCAGCAGAGGCCAGCATTGCTCTGCTTGCTGGCTGGACACATTCCTTTTTCTTTCAGAAATAAGGTTATGCTTTATTGTAGGCAAAATCCTGCGCAGATCACCAATAGCCACCAGCTCTCTCCTGTAGTCCTGGTCTAGAAAAAGCGAGGGAGTGTTCATCTCTGTGCCCAGACACTGGCTGGCTCACATGGAGCTCAAAAGGCATGGCTTATATCTACTTACGCCTATTGCTGTAAGAAGACATTTGAAAAGAAAAAGGAAGAAAAAAAAGCCTAGTTAAAAGGCAGGGGTGTCCCCAGTAGAAGCTGAGCCATAGGCAGAGCACGGGGGAAGCACCAGGGATTTCTAGCAAAACTTCCTCCGCTTCTTGGCATGAGCCGCGTGCATGTGACAAGTCACGTGCAAAAATCTTAAATGCTCCTTGTCCCTCTGCCGCATGATACCTCTTGTCATCACAGGGGCCACGAAGAGGCCCTTGAGATCTATGGGGAAAACTAAGCAGTCCAGACAACTCGGCTGCCAAATCCTTCAGAGGGAAAACAGGGAAAGTTTCTTGTTTCAGACTTAATTACCCGCCTGGATTTTGTCCATCCATGTCTGGCTGCAGTTAGGTTGTACAGTGGAGGAGCTGGTCATGGGGTCCGCTTTGCTCTTGGTGCCCGTACACACTGACGATGAGGAATATACTTTGGAAGGTACATTGAAAAGTGAGAGGACTCCAGCTCTGGAGAACTTGAGCTCTTCCTCCCAGTGTGTTTGGTCCCTTTCCTGGACTCGAATATCACCCTCCAGCCCACCTCTTCACCCGGACTGCCGGTACCATGCAGAAAAGCATCTCGGATCCTGGAACTGTTGTTGGAGGGACAACCTTGATGGGCAAGGTGATTTTTTTTTTTTTTTTTTTTTTCCCAATGCTACACTCCTAAATCAAGTTGCACATCAGGGGATGAATTACCTGACCAGCAGTGAGACCCAAGGGCGCAGACTGACATTCATCCCCTCCACGGTCTGCGCTGGGGGCTGAGGTGGACACCCTTGGGCAGAGCAGGAGGCAGCAACACAGAGCTGATGCCACAGGGCTAGAGCTGGGTTAATGGTCTTCTGGGAGCATCTGTGCAAATCTGAATGGATTGCGTGCAAAGAGCTCTTGGGCCAGCCCTGCTGGAGTGGATAAACTGCGTTTCTTCAGGTGAGCCTAGTCAGAGCCCAGCTAGTGGATGGAGAAGAGTTGAGAGGAGCCACAGCATCCCCTCAAAGGCTCTGCCCCCCGCCTCCCCGCTGCTGTGCCCAGCCCAGAAGAGGCCCATCTCCCAGCCTGCCCACACAGCGATGCTCGGCAGCCTGTGATTAAAAGGGAAGAGGGTGTGCATGCGTGTGGAGAAGCCTGTTTCTGATCTCATTCCTTGGGCAAGGAAATATCAATGACTCCTACGTCCCGGCTGTTCCTCATTGTGGGAAATGCCTTGCAGTTAAGCTATTCTTTCTTTTTTCCCCAGGCCCATGGGATGCTTCCTAGTCTTCTCTTAGTCATTGGCACACTAACTCAAAAGCTATGTATAAAGCAAGAAGCACGTTAACAGGAAAAAGTACCCTTAGTCCTGTTTCTCTCCTCCTCGCCAAGCATCTTTATAACAAAGGTTATTTGTTTAACTCTGACCCCTCATTTAGTTGCGCTGCTTCAAAAGTCAGAGCCAGAGGTTGCACGGGAGTTGCACACAAGTGAACCTGCCATAGTCCAGGAGAAACCTTCACGCTTTTAATCAAGCTCTTACAAAGATAGTGATAAAGCACATGATGCCCAGCAGGGAACGATGCCCAGAGATTTGTCTTACATAAGCTTTCGTGGGAACATTATTTTCAGTAAACCTCAGTGTAATGAGTCATCATCCCTGCTGTAATTAACTTCCATAATGAACAAGGAGATTAGCAGCAGGATTATGGGGGATGAGAATAAATATGGGTTTAAATTAGATAAATCTGGGAGGTAAAAAGCAGCTTTTGAGAATTCAGTCTTCTGCAGCGAAACCAATTCTCTTGTAATGCGATTTGCATATCTTTTCTCTTTTTTCTTTCTGATCATTAAAGCCCAAGCTAGTTTTAGTTTTCAACATTTATATTGCCAGTTTGTATCTTTTTCCTGCCTTCCTTTTCGGTCATTGTTGAGCAATACAGGACTGCTCTTTTCTGCTGCTTTTGCTCTAGTGCTGTGTTGGGTTTGTTAACTGGAAGTGTTGTCTTTGCAAGATCAATGACTTCCCTCTTGTCATTGAAACTTTACTAAACACGTTGGCTCACCTTTAAAATAAACCCAGAGCACCCTCCACACCCAGGAGACCCTACATGTTTGATGTTACAGCAAGTAAATGCCGCTTTAAGTGCTGCAAAGTTGCAATACAGACTAGTTGTGTTCACAAATGCTTGCTCCTGAGAAATAGCAGGGTGGGAGAGAGAAGCGGGGAGATGCAGCCAGGCCCCCTGCTCAGTTCGAAAGCAGAACAAGCCTTACTTTTACCAGCCTGGGCTCTTTTAGCCACCTGGGTGGGACACAGTGTACCTTCCTCCCCAAGAACGCTATTCTCATTATCAAATTGATTTGAGCCAGCTACTGAGAGCTTATTTGCATTGCTGGGTCTGTGCTGCTCAGCAAGCCCCCGGGTTAGGGCTGAGTCCGAGTGAATCTCCTGCTGTCTCCTCAGAGCCTCTAAAGCTTTACAATGAGTCGCTGGATGCCTCGCAGAGGGAGGCCGTCTCCTTCTCACTGGCGCAGAGGGAGCTTGCCATCGTCCATGGACCACCTGGCACAGGGAAGACCACAACACTAGTGGAGATCATCTTGCAAGCCGTACAGCAAGGCCTGAAAGTGAGTATCAGTGGCAGGATGGTAGCGACAGTGATCCCCTTGGTTGATTTTGGAAACTCATTGGGCTCCATGGCAGCTGGAGCAGGTCCAGCAATAGCTGTGTCACACTGCAGAGTCTGGCTGGGCTTGCAAGGATCTGGGAGTTTCCCCTGTCAGCTAAAATTAGGTACAAATAGAAGCTTCAAAGCTCAGGTTTGCTCTTTATTGAAGACCCTGCACTAGTGCTTCAAAGCAGGGTGAGAATTGCCTTTGGTGTCTGGAGCCTGTGGAGATGTCAGTGATTCTCCTTCTCTCTCTGCTGAGGGTCTTGCTGCCTGGACGCTGTTGCTCCGGTGCTTTGCTGTCCTTGGCAGTAACAAGCACTTGGTTTCTCCCCTGCAGGTCCTGTGTTGTGCTCCTTCCAACATTGCTGTGGACAACCTGGTGGAAAGGCTGGCTGGCTACAAAGCCCGCATCCTGCGGCTCGGGCACCCTGCTCGCCTTCTGGAGCCCATCCAGCAGCATTCCTTGGATGCAGTCTTGGCCCGTGGCGACAATGCCCAGATAGTGGCGGATATCAGGAAGGACATCGACCAGGCCTTCGTACGTGTCCCTGCGACGTACCCCATGTGGGTTACCCCAGTGCCAGCTCTCTAGATTAGCAGTACCTGATCTGCTAGCCAGGCAGGCTACTTCGCCTCTAAAACCAAGGAACAACAACCCTGCCACTTCCTAGGTGTTCTCAGAAGACAATCACTACAGCCAGGTGCTCTGGGTTGCCCCAGAAAATCAGTGGCCAGAGGCAAGTCAGAGTGACTAGTCCTGATGCGAGCCACAGGCAGTGTGCAGCCAGCCTGCAGCCTGGCGGAACCTGGTATTTGTGGGCTTAGGGCACCAGCAGCCCACACTGATGCTCCCAGGCGGGATCTTACTGTCCACAGGCAGGGGTGGAATATTGGTGGGCATGAGCCTCTCTCTGTGGTCAGTCAGCAGTAGAAAGGCCACTTCAGCAGAAAGGAAAAATAGCGTAGTGCAGGGGGCTAACAGTGACGGCTGGAAACGTGTGGCCTTGATTAATCCCATTTACTCTGATTGGGAAGCATTTAACCTGGCCTTGGAGGAAATGAACTGGGGAAGGCTTCCAGCCTGAGAAGGTGTCTCAGAGAGAACCTCTCTGCCAGGGGCTGCCTGAGCCTCCTCGGGCACCCGCCACCAGGGCTCATCGTCATCTGCTGGAGGAAGAGTCGAGGACAAAACTCTTGCTATCTGAATTCCTCACTGAAGCGGCAAAATCAGTCATTGCTGCTGCGTGGGGAGATGCTGCAGTGCCCTGCTCTCCAGATTATCTGTCTAGCATCGTTCATGCAATCCTCTTCACCAGAGAGCGAGAGAAGCATTCACATCATTAATTCACTTCCTAACGAGATGTCTGGCTGTCCTGACACTCCCTCCCACTCTCAGCCACCTCAAGTAGAAAGCAGAGTACACGCTATAAAAATTCATCCTTAATTTCTTCCTTCACAACCTAATTTTCCTAAACTTAATTTACAAAGTCGCTCTTCTACGTGAGATGATAGGCTTTGGTACTAATTAGATACCCCCCTGCCTTCCCCTTCCCATAGCAGTATTGTCCTTAGCCGTTTTGCAGATGTATCCGGCTCAAGAGAGATCCTGTCTCCATCAGAGATGCAGAAGGGCATCTTCGTACCCCTGCACGTGTTGGGCCATAGCTGGCCCTGCCCTTCAGTAAGGCACTGCACAGTCACTTTATGAAATGATGCAAAGCAAACATGGTTTTCAGCTCCAGGAACATTAATCTGCAGCCCCTGCTATGGCAGCAGCTCCAGTTTTCCCAAACTTAGTTATTTTTTCTCTCCTTCCTTTCCTTGTGAGGCACTTCAAAAGGTGGGAGGAGGTTTTTTCACTGCTGATTTCCATAGCAGAAGGGAAATCAGGGAGAAGGCAGAGCCTTCAGCACTGAGGTCTCCACCTGCTTCCTCCCTAGAGCAAGGGGTACGTGGTGATGGGAGGTAGGGACTGGCCATCAAGGCTTGTTCTGCCTTGAGATACCAAGCAAAACACCAAGAGCTGACGTACTTCTGCGGTCCAGCTTGCATAGCAGTGCTTTAAGCTGCCCATAACCAGGTCTTTCACAGAAGATGCACCTGATGCATTAGCATCGCCTTCTCTCTGGGCTGCAGAGAGCCCTCCTCTGATGTCCTGGCCCATCTTCCCCTCGTCCTGTCTCAGTTTCTGCCCTGCAACATCCCCTACTTGCCCCTGTAATAATCTGTTCCTTTATCCACTCCACATTTTGACTCTTCTCACTCCTTTCCTTCACCACCATCGCCAACCACAAGAGAACTAGTAATATAAATGAAAACCTGTGCTCTCTTCACGCATTTTCTACCCCTTTGTGTCTCCTTCTCTTACCTGTTCAGGCTTCAAGCTTTCCAGGACATCAGCTTCCGGATGCTCTTTGCACCAACAAGGGTGCAGCCCCCCAGCACCTGAGCCAGAAAGGCAGCACGGGTGCAGCAGCATTGAGCAGGGTCAGCCAGCAGATCCAGTCCAGATCACCAGATGGGTCCAGAGCAATGAGCCCATCAACCCAGGAAGGTGGCCAGGCCACCAGGGTCAGGACACAACCGTGTAGCTCAGGGCAGGGGAAAGGTCCAGCCTTAAATGCGGCTGCCAGACCAATGCGTGGGGCGGGGGGTGGGGCAGACAAGGCAGGTCAGGACAATTAGAGCCTGCTGGCACCCACAGAGTGCTAACGAAGGGTGGGTGGGATCCAGGCCCCCCGTGTGCCAAGCACTATCCTTGGGGCTGGCTGATGTGCTCTGTTCCCTGGGGACGGGGCTCCCTGCTCCCGCAGTGCTCTCACAGCTGAGAGTCGGCCGGGCGTTTGGATCCTGATGTCGCCAGCCAACATCAGAGAGCAGCTGCAGTTGTTAATTTACTAACTAGATCTCTTTGCAGAACAGACATTGAACTTGGCCCCTCTGGCACCATCAGTTTTGCTCTCTAATCTTCCTCTCTTTCCAGCAGAGAGGGAGTCGATGCTGGTCTGCTCAGGCCCCTCAGCTCAGTGGCTCTCAGGACTGGCGCCCACCCTGGCCCTTTCGATCAGGCTCAGGAAAAGATGCCTGTGGGATCATGTTGTCTGCCCGTCTGTCTGTGATCCCTCCCCGCTAACTTCTGAGCCTGTCAGCCAATTTTAACTACACTTGGCAGAGGTTTCACAGGTGTAAAATACCTACAAGTTTAACCCAGACGGGTGGCTGAGTAGAGGAGCGAGACACATGAACGTCTTTCCTAGGGAAAAGGCTGCAATACGAGCTGAACCATGTCAGATGCTGCAGAATCCATCCATACAGAGCATGATTATAGGAACCATCAGGTCTTATTGGTTTGGCTCCTTAGAAAAGCTTCTGTCTGCAGCTTTTTCAGCTTTCTCAAGTCATCAGCCTTACCTCCAAGGAAACAACCCAAATTTCCATAATCCAAAGCACAGATAGCTTTCTCAAGGTGACTTGCAGTGAACGATAGCTTGGCCATTGTTCTTGTAGCTGCTGGTCTGGAGCTGGGGAAGCGCTAGCATCACCGGTGGTGATGATTTGATGTGTTAGATATATTTAATAGGGGCTGCTAAAAAAAGCCATGAGCCTGTCTAGATATTGCTGTGAATCATTTACAGCGGCTCCGAGACTCCTTTTTAACCACGCAAAGCTGCTGCTTTGGCTGGACACGGTGCCGTCAACTCGGGGAGCCCTCCTGCTTCAAGGTCACTGGGTGGCAGAGGGTCCCTGCTTCCCCCGAGCAGCGGGGCAGAATGAGATAGAAAGTCCTGGTTCCTCAGTCAGCAAAGGCAGGAGACCCTTCTTCCCCTTAAGCCTAATCACCATCAGACGTTACTCCCTGCTTTGTGCCCAGATGCTTTGGCTGGTGCATAGTGTCAGCCGTCGGATGGACTGAAGCATCTGACCTTCTCCCTGCTGGCCTTTGGAGCACTGGGAAAGTACAGGGCAGAGCAGGACGGGCTGGACAGAGGATTTAAGGACAGCGAGTAACTCTGCAACGCTTTACGCTCGTAATTCAAGACTGTCAGAATGTGCAGCCAGAGGAGTTTAGCATGGACTGACCAAGTCTGAGAAACGGCTGTCTGCACCCTGAGTCCTGGTGTTACTCCTCATGCTCCCGGCTGGTCTGGCGGGCAGCAGTATTCTCATTGTGCTGCTTCATGCTCAGGGCCTGGGGTTGTATTGATATAGTCCATCTCCTGCACAAACAAATACTCTGTATGCTTCAGGCAGCACTGATGGAGGAAGGGGCTTTCTGGCAGGGAGAGGGAAGAGAAAGCAAGGTTTTGTGGGGCTGACTACGATGAGCCCAGGTTTCATGGTGGACACAGAAAAGCCACGCTGTACCTGGGTTCTTTGGTTATCTGAGAGGCCGAACTTATCCCGAGGACTAGAAACAGTTTGTTCTATCTTGATTTTTCTATCTTATAGGCAAAAACCAAAAAGGCTCAAGACAGGGGAGAGCGGAGCCATTTTCTCAGTGAGATTAAGGCACTGAGAAAGGAGCTGAAAGAACGAGAAGAAAGTGCCATGGCTGCAGCCCTCACCCATGCCAGTGTTGTCCTTGCTACTAATACAGGTGCGAGATCTTCCGTTTCTTTGCGGTATTTTACCTCACTTGCCAGGACTCAGGTGAACCTTGTGCCCTGCAGTGCAGCATCCTGCCAGGACAGGAGGGAGACTTAAGTCTTCCCGCTCCAGGCTCCTGGGAGTTCGGTGAGCTTTGCTGCATGCTCTCAAACTCCTCCCCAGTGGGATTCTCCCTGCTCGCGCTCTGGCACGTGATGTTGTTGTTTGGCAAAGAAGGTCGAGAAGGGCCTTTGGTGTGAGCCAACGTGGCCCATCTTCGTTAGCTCTGCGTAGGAGCTGAGCTTCCAGTGAATAAACAAGTGCTAGTGGAGGTGTGCAATCTGCTTATTGATTTCCTAAGTCACATGGAATTGCTTTCCTGCTTGGATAATTTCCATGAGTGATGGAATACAGCACATGTTCCCATAGCCTGGTCTCAGACTGCCTGTATTTGGTTAGTTCTGTAAGTCACCCGCGTGGTGTAAGCGACATGGGATTTAGGGAACGGTTCCCGGTATCCGTCAGGCAGCACGTGTAGGCACAGCTACAAGTGGGGAAGCAACACCCTTGCGATCGAAGGGGAGTGTAAGTGCTTCAAGTTTGACACGTGCTAAAGCACTTTTCTCGACCAGGTGTGTGATACTCCAGGGCCCACTTATATTCTTCAGATTTGGTTGCTCAGGGATTATTTTCTGAAGTGAAACATCAATAATTTTAGGTCACAAAAAGGAATCTCATGGGGCATTCACAAGTTACTTGTGTGGAGGTTAAAGGAAAGGTAAATCCTTCCAGTGCGTTATTTGCTGGGAATGGGCCTCTCACTTCTTTTAACTTTTTTCAGTAAAACTCTTACTTTTTGCTGAGCGTCGTGTTGATCAGATGTGATTTTCTCCCAGCGCCCTGGGGCTCGCTAGCCAGCGTGAGCTCTGAGCAGTTCTGCTTCAGCGAAAGGTGGCGGGCAAACAAGGGGGTGGGATTTTGTGTTTTTCCCAGTTAAGCAATCTTGGTGTTTGTCTGAAACCGCGTAGTTTGATGGGAATTATTATTTATGCAAGCCAAAGTGCTCTGTTGCTAGGTTCAGCAGAGAGAGAATTTAATCATGGCAACAGAGGGACACCAGTGACCTTTAGTTAATGGGAGTTCGATAAGCTCAAGTCGCGCTGCGGGGCTGTGAGGGGAAGAAACCGTCTGCACAGCTGCCTGCCACCTTGGTACAGGCTTTTTAGATAGAGAGGACCTTTCTACTTATTTCTTTTCCTTTCACCTTCAGCATGGCGCAATTGCAAACTGTGTGTCCCTTGTTACCAGAGTGGATTCGTATAGGCTGGCAAAAAAATTTTAAAGGAAAACACGGTGTGTCAGTTGACTGAAGTGCTGCAAAGCTGGAGAGGCAGCAGGATTTACAGTGGCAAAGCAAAATCACCCCTCATCAGAGCTGCTTTCAGAGCTACACTGCAACAGCACAGAAGCTTTTGAGAAAACATTTCTGTGAACGCCATGAAGAAAAATCTCCTTGTCTGGCATGCTGGCTTCCTAATCTTCCTCTCCTCCTTTTGCGTCCCTTTTTCTTAGGAAGTGCAGTGAGATTTCTGATGCCTCTGAAATTCATGGTTCTGATCAACGTGTGGATCACTTACCGGTTCACATCTGGGCTGTAGTAGCACCTGTGTAAGGGTTATTTGGTTGACATTACAGAGGGGTGTCTGATGCAAAAAAGTAGCCCTTGCGGTGGTTGATGAAAGCCTCCCGTGTGCTTTCGCTTCTCCTGCTGCCACCAGCACGGACAGAGCCACACAGCCGGGGGCAGCTGGGGCTCAGCTCATCTTTCCCTCGGGGTGCCCCTCGGTGCCTCAGGCAAGGCAAAGCTGGAGTCTGTCATCCTTTCAGTTTTGGTCGCTGAGAAGTTGTGTTTGCGTTTGAGGGCAGAAGGGGAGTGGGTGTTCGTTAGTGCTTTTGCTCTGCTCCTGCTCTGGGTGAAGTATCTGAGCATATTGTTCTGTTTGTCATCTTGGTCTCACTGTGGTTTTCAAAGATACTTAGAAGCTTTTGGGCCCAGATGCCAGGGAAAAAAGGCCAAACAGAAATTGGCAAAACCAATTCTGACGTATACATATAAGTGTATATGTGTTTGGCATGGACTACAGAGCTGCATTTCTAAATCTCTGCAAAGAAACATTATTTTACCCACCTCCGTCAGTCACAATTAAAGTGTGTGTGGTTTATTTTAAAAACAGGTTGCCCCCCTTCTGTGCTTCCCTGCTAAGCTGTGCACTCTCTCCTTTAATCAGGTGCTTCCTCCGACGGCCCGCTGAAGCTGCTTCCTGAAGATCACTTTGACCTGGTGGTGATAGACGAGTGTGCGCAGGCGCTGGAAGCCGGCTGCTGGGTGCCGCTGCTGAGGGCTCCCAAGTGCATCCTGGCGGGGGACCACAAGCAGCTTCCCCCCACCATCACCTCTCACAAGTAAGGAGCGCTTCGCGGTCCCTTATTTATGCAGCCAAATGCTTCTCGGTGCCTCCAGTGTCAAGACATTTCATTAATGTGGATTATTTATTGGTATCCCCCGTGAGCTGGGTTTGGTCACCCTGCCAGAATTGCCTCAGACCTGTTTTACTGGTAGCCACTGCTTAAAGTTTAATGCACTCCGTCTGAGCGGGCTTTCTTATCGCACCAGGACATGACACTTGGTCGTTTTACCTGCTGCTGAGCGAGCCACATAATAGCGAAGTGCATGTAGTCAGCACGGCACTGGAGGGTCGCCTTGTGTGCTGCTGAGTGCCTGCTGGGCGACTGCTCCAGGGTGTGCCAGGGTTTGGAGTTTGCAGAGAGGGAGAGCAATCTGACGGACAGCCTTTGCCCTGCTCTGGAGTTGCTGGGAATTCTCAAAGGCGTGTGGCCCTTGCCTGTGGGGCTCTCATCCGTGCGGGAGCAGAGACGGGGCCTGCAGGAGTCCACACATTGGATCGAGTTTTGTAGGAGCAACCTAAGGTGGGTTACCTTGGTAGAGCTGCTAAAGCAAACCCCAGAAGCAGAGGTGATTCTGTACCAGATCCTGGCCATTCGCAGCAGGAATACTTGCTCACACCGTGACAGGGAGCTGTCTGCCTTTGAAACACTGCTGTGCTCACTTCACACAGGTCCTTTGAGCTGCACCAGGGGCACAGTCCAGCAGCCAGATTCCCAGCCTTCGCCGAGATTGCCCTTGTCCCACACTTCCTTCGGAGCTGTATGCCTACAGCGGAGGTGATCCTCTGCAGCAAAAGCACGGCAGAGTGCGAGGTGGGGTGCAATGAGGGAGGAAGTATGGGCAGGAACTCACACTGAACCGTGTTTCAGGGAGATGTGTCACACTGGGAAGGTCAGAGGTAGCTCTGCAGCATCATGGAGACAGCTCTGCTCAAAAAGCCTTTGGAATGATGTGGGGCCCTTCACCTCCCTGCCACGGCCCCTGCACCAGGGACAGGTGCTGCTGAGGATCAGGCCAGGTGCTGCTGAGGATCAGCAGCAGCCCAACAGCCTGGATCCACCAATGTCCTGGCTGGTTCTGCTGGGGGACTGGTGGTTGCTTTCTGTGGGCTTGTCTGCATCCTTCCATCCATCGCCTGAAATGTGCCCTGGCTCCAGAGAATTCAACGTGCTGAGCTTGCGTTGTTTGCTCTGGTTTTTCTCTTATGTGAGCAGGAGTACTTATGCTACGCGCTTCTATTGGATTACTCAAAATTGTGTATATTTTAACAGATGTTATTCCTGAGAGACATATCTTCAGCAGAGAGAAGTTTTTCAATTCTGCCTGATTAGCAGCACTTTGTTCGAATTCATCATTTTCTCTCTGTTATACAAAGTAATTTTCAGACTGGTTAGAAAAGTTGCTCAAAAAACAGTTTAAAACAATCACATCAGCCATCCCAGCTAGTAAAATGGTAAGCAAGGTGAAGGTGAACAAAACAGAGACACAAATTCTGTGTCTGACCAGTATTTATGTATTCTGTTAGATGTTCTGTTTGTATGTTCTGACCAGTATTTATTTATAAACTTTTAAATGTTTGTTTTTAAGAAAGATAATCTGTTTTTCTACATGAGGTTTCCTTGCGCCTGGCAAGAAGCATGGCCTGGTTTACCTCCTCTTTGCCGACTGCAGGCTCCGCAGAACGAATTCAGGCTTATGCTTAGTTTAATCCAAGTCTTGTCTTCCCTTTATTAAATTCTGCTTCTGTGGTTCCACATTTATTTATTATATTAATGTGGGAGTTGGCCCACTGCGATGCTGCAATGCGTTACCACACACACCACAGTGATTATAAAACCTCACAATACCTACAACACGCTCATTAAGAACGATTAGTTTGTGGCAGAAATCTGTGGCTAGTGGAAATTGCCTGGGCTTCGAGGGGGATACTCCACATAGTACTGGGGAGCCTGCCGGTAGTTTAAAATATAAATGTGCACATGTTTTACTAGCTCTAGGTCTGGAATTACTGAACTGTTACTGTGCAGAAGCAGAGAAATAGGGCTGACTTCATAAACTTTCTCCCCTGCTTCCAAAAAAATAATGAACACAGTACATATCTATAATCTCACTTGAATTTTGAACAAGGGAAATGAGAAATCCAGGGGGGCAGTGGCTCACGGCAGGTGGCTGAGAGACGGCGCAAATAGCGTTAAGGCACTGTGTCATCTCCTCGTTTTACCCTTATCAGATGCACAAAGGCTTGTTGCTTGGCGGAGCTGGGCAGGTGATAAGCTCACTCACTCCTCCGCTGTCTGGCGGAGGTATTTAGGCTGGGGAAGTGCAGGAGCAGCCTGTCCGAACCCCCTTCCCTTCTTATTTACTGGGAGGTGCAGGCTGTGTCGCTGGGCCTAGGTTTTCCCCATCTGTAAATTGGGAATAAATAATATTACCTCCACGCAGAAGCCAAGTGGCCGGCCATGGCTGAGGAGCTGGAGAGGCTGTACTGTGTGCGGAGCCGACAGATGTTGTTAGCCCAGGGTGGGAAGCAGCAGTCGGGCTAGCTGGGGGCTAGAGCCTCCCTTGCTTACACTGGTAGAGAATTGGTTTAATCTGGAGTCGGATTAACAAAACCATTCCCAGTAGAGAAGAGCTCCTTGCCTGATGTGCAAGGTACTTTTTGGAGTAAGCATCTGGTTACTAGCAAGAAGAAGTTTGCAGTTCGGTCCTTCTAATTTCAGGTTATCATTCTTTTCCTTAAGTGATGCCTAAGGCTGGTCTTCTCCACCGGGGAAACTGTATCGTAGGTGCATAATGCCCCCGTCTTTGTGCTGTCCTCGGCCAGCAGGATTCATCTCAGCTGCCATTCTGAGCGGTGGCACTGGTTTGAGATTTTCGCCCCTCTCTCTGCTCGTGCCAGTAAATTGTTCCAAATTATGAATAAATGGAGAAGGAGGAGCTGGATGCCCTTCCCCAGCGTACGCTTCTGGTTGTGGAAGTGCACTTGCTCATCTCTGGGGCCCAGAGCCCCTGCCACAGCAATGCTGATTTACAAGGTCAGACGCTTTAGATGGATGAAGATGCTCACCAGTCACTGTGATCCCAAGCCAGCAGCGGCATCCTAGGGAGGCAGACAGGGCTGGCCAGCCCCAGGAACAGAGCCTAGAGACTTGTTTTCCCAAGACTGGCAGATTGAGGGCAAAGTGTGGTAGAAATGCTAACTCTGTTACTATGGGTGAACGATCAACTGGTGTCACTTTTGGCCCCTCTTTGAAACGAGGCAGACTTTCTTCAGAAGAGCATTACATCACCTGCCCAGCTGCTTTCTGCTGCTCCCTCGTGATGGCTGAGGTAGGAGCCTTTGCTGGTGCTGTACCATGGAGTCAACAGCAAAGAGCTCCTCGGTGGTAGGACCCATCTGCTGCAGATCCCCTGGATCTTCTCCTGGTCCTGCTTGAGCAGTTGTGTTTTTCTCTCCCTCGGTTTTGAGTTCATTTGACTTTGCAGTGGAAAGCTGCCGCGAGTTTGCAGCTCTCCTGTGGTCACAGGTGATCGTAATGTCCTCTTTCTCCCTCAAACGCTGTTTTGCTCCTTAGATCCTATGGGCATGACATGGATCAAGCTGTTTGGCCTTGCTGTTCCCATTGTTTTTCTTTTAAAAGAGCTTGACAGTTTTGTCATACATTTTGCATGTTTTCTTTCTGTGTTTTTTAAAATCCCAGCTGCACAAAGAACTGGGCTTTGTAAATTAAGAGAGAGAGTGGGTGGAAGTCAGGTCTTCTGGCTCTTCAACCTCGGCAGGGTGAGCCGCTGTGCGGGGAGATCAGTCGTGAAGTCAGCTCCCATCTCTTGTGGGGTGATCCCTTTGGGGCAAGAAACCTTAGGGATATTTAAACACTGTGTCACTCTGTGCCCTTCCTAAAGTTCAATAGATTTAAAATAAAATAGAGCAGTGAATCAATAGCGTTAACAGATTTATATCTCAGCCTGGCTTACCAGTAAATTATGATCCGAAAGCTTGCTACATAAAACAAAATTATTGCTCGAGGCATCAGCAGTTCCACGACCTAGGTGCTGGTCAGAGAAGCCACCAGTCAGCGGAGCTCAGCCTCGCAGACAGTCGCCGTTTGGAAGATAAAGTGCAAGAAGCCAAGCAGTGTCCCTGGGAGAAGCATGGGCTCTGCTCTCCAACGCTGCTGCTCGCCGGGCAAGTCTCTCTGGGTTAGCCTACAAGGCAATGCTGCCACGGTGCTGCTGCTGTGCCAGCCCGTCTCTCAGTTCCCCGACTAACTCTGGAAACCTATTAGCTAACGTGAAAGCAAATCCGTCATGGTGTGAGAGTCTGGGAGATCCTCAACTCCGTAAAAATAGACGACAAAGCCAAGAGCTGAGTTTGCTCCTGCAATCTGGGGAAAGCCATCACGTGATGGCCACAGGAGAAGCCACACAGGAGGGAAGCGGAGGAACCCCAACTTTCTGTATTTATTATTGAAGTATGTTAGTTTAGCACTGGAAAACTCCAGCTAATATCCCATTGTGTTAGGCACGGTGTATATAATGTGAGATGGTCCCTGTTATGATCTGAATAAACAGAGTGAAGGGGCAAGAGGGATTATTCACCCCATCTCACCCCAGGTCATGCAGGAAACCTGTGATGGCTCCAAGGACTGAGCGAGATGTCTTGAACCCCAGCCTGGCGTATGTCTGCGAGTCCATCTTTCCTGTCTTTCCCCTCACTGCTAAAGGCTGGCATCTTGTTAAGCAAAATTATTCTAAATTGAGTGTTTTCAAGCTTTGCCCGTTGCTCAGGTGGATGCCTGTTGCAAGACTGAGCATACAGAAAAACAAGTGGAAAAATAAAGCTTTTTGAGCTATTTATGGCTTTACCTTTCATCTCAGTGGGAGCCCTTGGTAGCAGCCCCATGGGTATGAATTGCAGACGGGTGCACTGGTAGGTGTTAGCGGTACATACAGAAACTGGAATGGGGTGCCCATCAGGCAGGCACTGATCTGGAGCCTTCCCCTCCAGCCCTCGCCTCTGGCTGGCAGCAGCAAAAAACCCCCCTCCTCTTTCCAGATGACCAGCGTGTCCCTCAGCTCTGCAGCTCCATCGAGCAGAGGGCTCTTGGACAGACTTTTGAATCTGCAGGGGGTTTAAATAGCACAATGCACAGTATTTGTCCTGTAGAAAAAATCTGGGATGACACGTTTTATCCCAGTAGAAAGCAAAACTGTCTGATGCTGAAAGAAAAGAGTTTCTTTCTTTCAGGCTCTGCTGTTGTCAGTGGAACCCCCCCCCAAGCAGCTTCTGCTGGAGAAGACATGCAGTGAGGTCCAGCTGGAGCAGCTGACAGCGTTGGGCTCAATAGCCTCCTAATTAAATACAAAAGCTAATAATTTTTGATCAATTAGAACTTATTTTGAGAAATCCAATTACATTTCAGATAAATGCCTTTAAAAAATTATTAGCTCTTTTCCTTACAGGTCTGAACTCTGGCCTTGTTTTTAACTGCTGCCCCAGTAAAAGCATTTGCTGTACCGAAGACGGCGGGTAACACAGGTTTCCTCTTCACAGCACCGTCCCCCTGCACCGTGCAAATAAAACAGGGGCTGGAGAGCACCGCGTTGTGCTTTTCACAGTCCCTGCAGGCTGCGAGATGCAACACAAAGGCAGATTCCTTTACCTCCGCCTTGGTAGGTATCTCCAGAGATCTAATTAAGGCACCAAATCACCTGCCAGCTCCTCTTTGGTTAATGGAAAACGATAAGCTATTTCCAGGGATGATTCACGCGGCGGACTCAAACCCTTCCGCCTACCTCCCCCTTCTCCTCCATTGATGGCAGCAGACCTGAAGTGGGTGGACTCCTATTTTTGGGGCCTCAGCGAAGGGTCTAAAGTTAGCTGGGATGAATCTGGGCTGCCAGAAGGATCGGCTGTTACTACGGTATGTGAAGTCAGTCCTGCTGGAGTGGGAAGCCTCTGTTAAAGAGGAATACTTGGGTACTGGGTAGGAGCCATACTGCAGGCACAAGCAGACAAAGGCTTCCACGCAGCTTGTGCTCCACTCGGGGAGCCAGGCCCTGACTGGTAGAACTACCTTCTTCTTACCTGCTTTTTCCTCCATGGGCTCAGCCTTTCTCAGTTATTATCACAGCATCACAGAATGGTTCGGGTTGGAAGGGACCTTAAGGACCATGTCGTTCCAACCCCCCCTGCCCTGGGCAGGGACACCTCCCACCAGCCCAGGTTGCTCCAAGCCCCGTCCAACCTGGCCTTGAACCCCGCCAGGGATGGGGCAGCCACAGCTTCCCTGGGCAACCTGTTCCAGTGCCTCACCACCCTCACAGGAAAGAATTTCTTCCTGATATCCAATCTAAATCTACCCTCTTTTAGTTTGAGGCCGTTACCCCATGTCCTGTCATAACACTCCCTGATAAAGAGTCCCTCATCAGCTCTTACCCACTTGAGGCTAAGGGCGTTTTGGTGGGCAGTCTGAAGGGTGCTCCTCTTTCTTGCTTTTTGACATACCCGGCGTTGCCTTGGGATGCAGAGGGCATTTCCCCCCACACCTTACAGCACATTCACCTACATCTCGTTCGTGCTGATGTGTTTCTTCTGAAAGGCCTCCCAGTGACGGCAGTGCCAGCCCCGGGCCCTTCCGCCCTCGGCAGCCTGTCCCGAAGCTCCCGGACATCGGCTTCGAGCCTCCTGCTGGGCGTTGGCCCCGTCCCAGGGCGCATCTCAACGCCAGGACGCTTTCTGCTGTCTGACAGGAACATTTATTTTCCCTGTTTTCATTTTAGTCCTCGTTCCATCCTTTTCTGACATCCTAATTAATTTGTCTCCACATCAGGGCTTTGATTTATTAATTTGTTTTTGCACTCTTCAGATAGCTGCAGATCCTTATCAGACCTCTTGCTCTCAACTAGTTTCTTAGACAAGCCCAGGAATATTTTGCTGCCTTGTCAGCAGTCATCTGGACGTCTCCACCATCCCAAATCCGTGCGCAGGTCCTCCCTGCTCAGCAGCTCCCTGATTTGCCTGTGAGCTCCAAATGGATTTGCTTTTGCTTTGTCACTGAAGAGCGAGTGTCAGGCCTTGGTTTTCTTTGGTAGCCTCCACAGCCAGGAAGAACAAGCTGCACTCCTCCTCCCTGTGTGCAAGGATTGAACAAATCCGCAGTATCTGGAGAAAGGGGAGTTCTGCACAGCCTCGCTATGTGCCTGTTTGCGAAGCCGCTTAAACCTGTCCCAGGACAGAAAAGCCCAGGGCAGGAAGCAAAGCACAGCTAATACTTTACATGTCCACATCAGCCGCAGCCTGGCTCTGCCACCCAGGAGCTTCACGCAGAGTTCCTGAGGTAGGAAAACACAGTGACATCCTTCTCCAGACTTTGCTGCCCGAATTCCAGGGTGTACAGCGGAGATCAGAGTCACACCAACATCTCCTTCTGTCTCTTAGGGAGGAGACCAGCTATCCAGAGGGTGGCTAAGAAAAGCCATACCATGCCTGAGGGCACAGCTCCATCCCTCCGTGGGAAACGCTTCCCTTTTTTTCCCCCTTGTAATGATCATTCTTAACAGCTACACGGCAGGCTGACTTGAACACCCAGCCCGTAAAGGATATTTCACACCGCAGTGGGCACAAAAGCCTTTGAAATATTTGGTTCCGCTTGACTACAGCTATCTCTGTTAATGTATATATGCTACACATTTCTTCCAAGAGCTGGAGGAGGGAGCATTACCAGTGAGGAGCAGCAGAGCCTCATCCTCCCTCCCTGGGATCCATCCTGGTACCCACCTCCCTGCCCCAGGAAGGTGCATTCAAGCAGAGTACAGCCTGGAGCAAGGTGAAGCCAGGTCAGCAGCAAATACTGGCTGCTGGGGGCTGATTTAGGTAATTTTAGCTTTCCTAGCTTTACTTCAAAGTAGATGCTCCTCAGCATCAGGTGCATGATTCTGTCTGTCCAACACCCGATCCCAATTTAATTTCTCTAAAGCAATTGATACTTAAAAAGCTTTTGCTCAGTGCTCTTATGACTTTGTTGGCATAGAAATCAACCATTGTAGGAATTAATTGAGCGGTAAAATAATAGGAAATTTATTAACAGGTGAAATATTCGCAAGCAGTTTAATATCCTCATTATTAATTCAACATACAACCTCATGTAGATCCCTGCGGTGGAAAGCGTGCTGTTAGCGTATAGAAGAGCACTATTTCTGAGGCTTGCTGTGAGGTTTAATGCCTCCCCCGTGCTTTATTTTATATCATTACAAGCAACACTTCAGAATATTTGTTGTTAAAAGCACCAGGGTTTTCTTGCCAATTCTGCATGAAAATCAGTTTTAGGCTTGCTCTTAGATTTGCAAGAATTTGTGAGCCAAGAGAGGAGAGTAAAGGACAAAAGCAAAAGGGGGAGACCTTTGGCTGGTGAGGCTGCTAAGCCTGCTGCATCCCTTTAAGACTTTGAGGGCATCTCATGTGGGTATCCCTCACTTCTCACCTGAGTTGCCCGATGTGACTTCCACAGCCCACGTCTGGCAGCAGCAAAACAGCATCATCATCACCAGGACGCAGCCCGGTGGGGCCAGAGCACAGCCGGCAGAGCACAGGGCTGGCAACAGCGTCCACCAACAGCTCCAGCACGCTAGGAACCAGGTCCTGGGTCTGTCCTGGGGGTCCCATGACGAGGGGGGCTAGAGACAAAGCCATGATGTGGGTCCAGGAGCCATCTGGAAGATACAGCTAAAGACAGGATCAAAGCAACCTGCAACGTAGATCCAAGGTCCACAGATCTCTCCACCCAGGAGGCAGAGCTGGGACATACCTCAGGCAGGGACTGAGGGGCTGGTGCTGAGGTTAACTGGGCCCATGGGCTGAGGGTGTGGGTGCCAGGTGAGGCTGGTCAGGGCAATTAAAGCCTCGTGGTGCCCTCTTGGCCCCGAGAGCCAGATCACCCAGGGGCGCTTCAGCATGTCATCTGCTTTTTCATTAGCCTGTCAGGAGGAGGTGGCTGGTGGAAGGGACCAGAAGCATTTTTATTGTAGTGATATGGTCATGCTGTAGGCAAAGACCAAGTAAGAGGCAGGCTCTGAATCCCCAGATTCCCCGGTCAGGCAGGAGGAAGGGCTGTTCCTAAGGGAAGGGCTGTGCAGTCGGTGCTGGTGTCCGAGAGCAGCCAGCTCTCCCGGTGAAGCCGCTTCCTTCCCTCCTTGCCCGGGGACCAAGGCCGCCTTTCAGCACGCCCGTGGGGCAGAGCAGAGCTGGGAGGGTCGGGCCGTCAGCGCCTGCTCATTCCGTTGTCAGCCTGGAAGGAGAAAAGGTAATTCCTGATAACGGGAACGCGCTCCCCAGCCCCACATCCTGCTCTTTCCCCTCGCCCCAGCTAATCCCCTTCCCCTCCCAAAAACCCAGCCCGGCTCTGACAGGCTGCTGTCACCCGCACCATGTGCTTCCCCCGTGCTCTCAGTGGGGACACAAGGACCTCTAAGTACACGCAGCTGGAAACCTTCGTTGCGTAAAGCGCAATATCCTCGTTGCAAACCTGCCAGCCCGTCTCCTGGCTCCTGCGCCCATCTCTGGTCTTCAGCACTCGTTAGCGTTACAACAGGCTTTGAAAAAGCAGCGCTGTTTCCAAAGTCCTTCAGTTGTGTCCCTTCACAGTTTATGACCGCTTTTTTTCCCCTGTGTGCTGCATTCTGTGATTTAGCAGGAAGGAGGGCTAATGAGACTCGGCTTCTCGGAAAGATCTACCCTCAATTTTCTCTTCTGCAGTTTTAATGAATTTGCAGTCTCTTGTTCTATTTACCAAGTGCGGTGTTGTTAAGATGACAGGGCTGCCCAGGACAGCAAACAAGAGGCTCGCTGTGGTGCTGTGTAGTAATGTAATGCTTCCCAGGGCAGTAATTGGATGCGTGCTGTGCCCCTTAGCCTCCACGGAAATAATTTTCCTGAGCTGTTCTCTATCATCATTTCATCACCTTTGTGCTTGTTCTTTGTGTTCTGGTAGCCACCAGAGCCCCTCACCATGAACCACAGTATTGTACAAGGCGCTGGACGCAGAATATGAAAAAACTCTTTATGCTCCGAAATGCTCAAAACACAGAATCAAAGTACAAGGATTCTTGTCCTCCTTCCTCAGACGGTACCATTGGGCGATGCTTCTGACAAGCCCTTTCTGTACGGTGAAGAGAAAGCAATTAGGCTCCTGAAAGGCTTATTTCATTAGGAGCTTTATTAATTTGTGTGACAGATACAAGCACGGGACCTTGGCCAGAAGTGATGGAGCGTTGGTTTTCTTAATGGGTAATAAAGCAATAAGCGCTGAAATGCATTAGTGCGTTAGTCTGGGCTGAGCGGCCAAGGAGTAATGAGAATGCTTGAGCGGCGGGTGTCTCGGTAGAACATTAGCAAGGTCTGGCTGCGTTGACACCAAGATTTGGGGTCGAGCTCTGACACTAATGCATTAGGTGATTCCGATGCCGTTGCTGAGGTCGCAGTAATGTGAGCGCACATTAAACTGACAGATGCGGTATCCAGAGCTCGCTATGAGCAGCGCGACTAAGGCTGTTGGTGGGGTGAGCGTGCAGCTTAAGAGGGTTTTGTTCTGGAGGTGTTTCCCCAAGCAGAGGTCCTGAGCATCCTCACTCATCTCGTTCCAACCCCATGGAGCAGACCTGGGTGGAGAAGCGACTGCTGCAGGCAGGGATGGCTGGTACCATCTGCGCCTCTTGCATTACGGGAGCAACACCCCTAGGCTTTTCCCCGCGGAAAGAGAAGCAGGCATCTCTCCACCCTGACGTGTTCCAGCTGATCTGATCTCCCTGCAAGGCAGAAGTCTGTCCCTGAGGGTCTTCACCCTCTTGGGGAGCCTACGCTGAGAGAAAACGCGTGGCACCCCGCAGCCTCCTCCTGCTGCCTTTCCACCGCCTGCTGGCACCCAAGTGGAGCAGAGCAGGAGGCCAGGGAGACAACGCGCTGCCGGGCTGGGTCTGCAGGGCGGTGCTGACCCATTCTTTACTCCAAAGAGGGTGACACCTGTCCTTAGATCATCCCTTCGGATCAGACATCTAGACTCCACTTCTGCCTTGCTGTTCCCACACAGGGCTGCTGCCAAGGGCCTTTCGCTCAGCCTGATGGAGCGCCTCATCGAGAGGTACGGGGAGCAGATTGTGAAGATGCTGACGGTGCAGTACCGAATGCACCAGGCCATCATGCTGTGGGCTTCCTCAGAGATGTACAGCGGCCGGCTCACTGCTCACCCATCAGTGGCCCAGCATTTGCTCAGGTAAGTGCCTTGCTCTTCACTGGCATAGGAGCGGAGCTGCCTTCTTCCTCCCACTGCATGCAGGGTTTCTCCCTTCCCTGTGATGGAGTTTTCCATTCCTCCTGGCCCTGCGATAGCGTTTCTGTTTTGTCCTTTGTTTCTTCAAGGAAACATTAATTGGGGGTGGGGGGTGGGTATCCTTTTCCTATGTAACAAGAAGTCATGGAGAGTTATCTTCCGTTTCCTCCTTTGGTATGACGAGCAAGAAAATAAAATCCCCTCGCAGCTGGTGAGACTATCTGAAGTGCAGCGGGCACAGCCCGAGCAGTGTTTCTCTCTCTCAGGCTCTCGCTGAGGGTTGGACCGGTCTTTTATTGTGTTTCCACGTGTCCACGTGATTACACGGGCCAGCGCGTGTCCCATCTTTGGTCCCAGCATCGACATCAGAAAAATCAGAAAGCGAGATTCCCCTTACAGCTGGGGCAGCACCTGAGGCAGGTCTGATGGCATCGGATCCATTCCTTGTCTGCAGTGGTTTCCCTTCCGTTGTAATTCGGAGGAGGCGACTAGCATTTGATTCCATTGCACCCTGGGACAGGCAGTTGTTTGCCAACACACGCTGTGACTGTCAATAATTGGTGCTTTTAAAAATTGCAGTCAGTGCAGTTCTGGGAGGCAGGTGGGAAAACATTCATTCTCTCTGTTGGACTTGGAAAAGCATGAAATATCATGGTGCTTGTCTGCATGGGGCTTTTGTATTTTTAGCAATTCTTTTTTTTTTTTAAACGCAAATATTTAGGAGTTGGAAAAATTAATATTCGCCTAGAATCTCTCCATTTCACAGTACATCCAGGTTTGGACAGAGATAGCTAGAGAGGCCATTTTATCATGATTTTGAAAAAAGTATCTTACTTGTGAACAGCGCGGCTACTACCTGGCTGGGAAGAGCAAGCTTTGTGCTCAAGACAGCCCCGGCACCCTCCTCTGCACCCGCTGCAGCCAGCACGGGGAGTTCTGCTTGTGTCAGCACGCTCTGTATTACAGCTCCGGGGCTATCGAGGCTTCGGTGCAACGTACACCAGTGAAGCTGTGCTGGCTTCTGTCTTGGTCGATATACATGTTTGTGTATGCCTCTGCCGTCTCGTGGGTGCGTGTGGTGGGCTCTGTAGGTAGGAGTAGGCAAGGCTGGTTCCTCAGTGCCAGGAGGAGCTCAGCTGAGCCGGATGGGACTCCTTCAGCAAGGTTTTAGCCATACGGATCTTATTCTGGGATCGGTGCTGTACAAAACTCTCTTCTCAATTGTTCTTGTTCCTTGCCACGCGTTTTTTTTTTCCATTTAAATTTGCAAATTAAAAATAGCAACTAGTGAAGAACCCCAGGCAAAATGGTTTGAAATCATTAAAATAGGAAACTAACTGAAAAGTTGAAGTTAGGCCACTTTGTTATTCTGATGAGCTGGTTTATTTTTATAGCTGATGAAGGAGTGAATGTTTTTCTTTCCAGTCCCCAGTGCAGTTCAGTCCCCTGCTCAGGGCCTTTTTTTCCTGAAGATACCGCTGTCTGAACCAGTAATCAGATCTGCCAGTCCGCAGCCCTACTGCCGTACCGCATGGATACAGCGATCCTCCGTTCAGGCACTGCACCACGTGAAGTTTCTCTGCTTCTGTAGAAGACTAGGTAGTGCAGGGCCTTGGTATTGGACCGCGATCGTCTGCTCTCCAGGTTGCTAGGGCAAATGCCTTCATGGTATTTGTGGGCATCTCATGTCTTTTCTTGGCTTAGGCCAAATGATTTGCTTAATCCCTTACCTGAGCAAGAAATAAGAAAGTTTTATTCTCTGATAGATGTAGGGAAAGCTCTCCTCTGCGCACAGGCGTCCCAGGGAAGGGGAAGGCTGGCGAGTGCCCGCAGGAGTCACCTGCTCCTACTGGGGAGCAGCCAAAGCAATTGCAGCACCAGCATTCGACAAACTCTGGAGCTGTTTGTTACCTCCCTCCTGGGGGCTGGTGGGTGGTGGGCGAGGGACCCGGAGAGCCCCAAAGCACATGGTGAGGAGGGGCATCTCCATCTCTGCTGAAAGCAGTTTGAGGTCTTCCTTTGCAGAAAGCTCTGACAGGAGTGATCCAGACTGTGGCGCCCACCACGCCGCTGGCATGGGCAAAGCCAGCCCACACGATTGCATTCTGGCCTTCAATTTACAGTCATCTCCGTGCCGTTTTGAGACGCGAAGCTTGAAGAAGCGTGTCCTGATCTTGAGACTGGGAAGAGGTGCAGGCACAAACGCCTTGTGCTACAAATTGTGGCAGGGAGTTTTTGGTCCAGCTGACCTGGTAAAGCCTGTGGCTTTTTCATTCAGAAAAGGGTATAATCCCCAACATCTGGTAGTAAGGCTGTGCTCCCACCACAACCTTTCCCTGACCAGCGTTGTGGATGCCAGTCTCGCCTCCCTTACCTGAAGCACAGGGACTGGTCTTTGGGAGAAGTGCAGTTCTGCTCCAAACAACTTCATATTTCCTTACTATCTTCTGCTCTGACATGGGAAGCACTCAGAAATTCTTCCTCTTGGGTCTGTTAGAGATTTATGCAGCACCATCTTTTCTCAAAAAAAGGAAACTTTGGTTTCCTGCGGTATCTTTTCAGGGGCAGAGGATTCCCAAGGGAGCAAAACCTTCTTCCCAAATCCCCCTTCCTTCTGAAATGGGTGATGAAGCACATCAGAAACCCACACACATCTCCAGAGTTAAGCTGGGGAGGCTGCAAGCAGTACTTCTCACATTCAGAATCTGTGACTCAGTCGGTGAGAAGATGGTTTGAAAATCACCAGCCATTTCTGCTGTCGGTTTTTATCTTAGTACAGTGCCAGGTGTCCCTTCTCTCAGTGTCTTTTTGGGGCTAACACCCCCTCTGTGATGGGGGATGCAGGGGAACTACCCCAGTAGCGTGAGACCTGGGAGATGCTCAGAAGCCAGAATGCCCCTCGGGTGCAATGTGCAGCTCACCCAGCCGGGATCGCCGCCTCCCAGAGAAGCACAGGGTGCCCAGGTGCCCCAGGGCAGTGCGGTCAGCCTGGATCCAGTGTCCAGCTGCAGGCACAACCTGGTTTGTCATCACAGACCAAGAATCTCTGCAGGACCAAAATCCATCTCTGCAGCTTGGGCTAGTTTGCAGCAGGTGGGAGAACTGCCTTCCCCCCTATCCTGAAGGGACAGCAAGGCACGGAGCAGCTTTTCTCCAAGGTAACAGCCACTTTGCTGCAATCTCACTGCCTTAGAAGAGGATTAATTCTTCTCTCACCTGAAAGATTTATGTAGACAATTTCTCCTCCGAAGCAACATTCCTGGGAACGAGATTTTTCCTGGCACCGAGAGATGCTGCAAGGGCTTTCCGTGGCCACTGCGACTAGGCAAAGAATCGGGATTACCTACTTGGAGAACTTGGCTTTTTCTCAAAGTCTTTTGTCTGCACAGACATGGAGAGTGGTAGGAGAGCATGCAGGCAGGTATAAAGGAGATGGGAAGCCTGTTGGGTTTGATGTTACAAAGAGAGGGAGATAAACCTGTTGTACCCTTCATGGGGGAGGAAACACTCTAATAGGGAACTGGAGGTGGCCCCATTTCAGAGGAGATCACAGAAGGTAAAGCCGGTTGCTGATCCCTGCCGTCCTTGGAAATGGGGCAGGTACCTTGTGCCTCTGAATGCAGTCACCAGGCTGAGGGAGCCAGCCCCAAAGCCGGGGAAGAGCCTTTCCTTTGGGCTCTGTTTGGCCATAGGACTGGGGAAGGTGCATCCCGGGCTCTCTCGCAGGAGCTGTGTCTCCCTGTCCTAGCTGCATTGATCTCCGTACCTTCCAGCCGTGCATTACAACAGCAGTAGCTTCAGACAGGAGAAAAATGAGTTTCAGTCAGGAGAGGAGACTTTTGTTGTCAGTGGAGTGAGCAATGTCCAGAGCCCACGGGAAGCGAGGGTAGTCGGTGGCGTACAGATGCCAAGGAACAGACTTGCAGTGCCGGGAGTGCTGGGAAGGAGAGGCTGCAGCTGGGGCTTGTCTTGAACTGGAGGCTGCCCTCACTTCCCTGCCTGTTATTTGGAGGTAATCCTCCTTTTTGATGGCTTGCCATCTGCCTTGTTTGTCTGCAGACTCTCTGGAGACACAGCTCTCCGTGATTTGTACGTGATGTACAGTAACATGTCGTTGTTTCAGAGCTCTCCTGCCATCTCCAGGCTTTCCATTCCTGCCCTGCATCGCCCATCTTCTTCCTGGGCTGTGAATTCAGCTAGCAACTTCCTTGGGTATTAAAATACGGTTTATTAATATTTTTTTGAATGCAGCAGCTTTAGATGTAGGAATGATGTGAAAACCCAATTCCTCTGTGGTTCCTTGGGCTGCACTTTCTTCTCTTGCCCGACAGCAGTGCTGTCAAATCTCTGGTAATACTTTAGGCACTCCTTCTCCTGCTCAACTCTGTAAAAAACAGAAAGCAGCTGCCACATCTCCCTAGGTCTGCATAGCTTTCCTATTTGAGACCATTTAAGTGAGACACCCACACACTGTAGCCTTGTCTTGCAATAACTGGGCTGTGTAGTTGGTGAGAAAGCTATCCGCGCTGCAAGCTGGCCCCTCTGGGACCCTCCGGGGCCCTCAGCTCTTTGTTTGCATTTTGGGAGAGCATTTAAGTGGCAATCCCACGGTGCAGAGCAATAATGGCTTTTCAGCTATGGCTTTCTGGCGTTGCCAAACTCCCCTGGGTCCCTGGGGACTTGCTGTGCCGCTGGTCGTGGCTGCTGTCCTGGCACTGAACCCCGAAGCCCGGCGCTGAGAGCCGCAGGAGCCCACCGGAGCCAAAGGGCCCTGCTTAGTTGCCGCTCTGCAGGACACGCTCCGCAGCAGCAGCGCTGCAGACAAGGGGGACCGAAGCTGGGTGGAGCAGAAAGGTGGGAATCTCAGTTCTCAGCTTCTGTCATTCTTCACCACCTCCAGAGCCAATCTTCCTGCATTTCGCCCCACTGGACACCGCTGTTGGTCCGTAGCCTTGTCCCTCAGGAGCAACATCCAGCTATGTTTTCCCTCTGTCCGCGCAGTGTTGCTGGGAGGAGTAAGCAACAGCACAACTGATCGGCCCTTTGGCATCCTTTCAGCCTTGTTAACTGGCCCTTTCCCCCATACCTTGTGCAGGGACCTGCCGGGCGTCACCTCTACAGAAGAGACTACAATTCCCTTATTGCTTATAGACACTGCTGGCTGCGGCCTGTTTGAGCTGGAAGTGGAAGATGAACAGTCTAAGGGGAATCCAGGTACTGTCATTTGGAAAATTTTGTTGGCAGGAATTGATTATCTGAGGTCCTCGGCCTCCCGTGGGCTTGGCCACTGCGCCAGCTGAGCCACGGCCAAAGATGTCCCCTCCAGAGCAGGTAGCAGGGGGAAGGTGGGTCCCCAGGGAGCCTTGTTTATTTGAGAGGTCATTTCCTCCATAGATCCTCAAGCCCAAAGGACTCTCTGAGCGAGAGCAGAGTGGCCACAGGGCCACGATCATGGTGTGCGGTTTGTGGGTGGCCACGCGGGCTGCCTTGTTCCCTTGCAGAGACGTTTCTCCATGCTGTGGACTGGGACAGGGTGGAGGGTTCCTGTGACGGATGCGTTACACAAGTTGGCAGAGCAAATGGTATCAGGCAGGGCACAAGCCTGTCTTAGAGAGACTGTAGACGGGGCTCTGAGTTGCCTCCCAGTCCTCTGCTCCTTCCATGAAGTCCCGTATGGCTCTTCTCCATTAATTTTCTTAAGACGTTGGGTTTCCTGCTGGTTTTCTGACTTAAAAAATAGGTTTCATTGCAGAGATGGAGTGTAAAGTCAGGCACCACAGCCACTGTCATAAAGCGGGAGAGCTTTGAAAATGGTGACGCTACCTCCTTTGTGTCCTCGCTTCCACAGCAGGGCGGGTGGTTGTCATTTGCTGTTCAAGGATGCTACTCGTGCACCCCTAGGTGTAGCCTGGCATCTCCACACCCGCGAGCTGGCTCTTAGGAGGCTCACAGAGGGCCTTTGCCAGGATGTGCTGCACACAGGCTTCCAAAATCCAGGGCACAGTCCACATATTCCAACTTTGTTATGGAGCTGGTGCTCCTGAAAGCATTAGGGAGAGCTTTTAGCCCAGCAAGCTGTCAGCAAAAGGATTGCTGGGAGTCACAGTGGGCCTTGGCTTTGGGGAAGGCGAGACTCTTCTTTTAGGACAACATCTTCTCCTAGATGGGAAATTCACTGCCCAGGTTGGCTCTGCAGTGCCTGGAGGGGACCGGTCTCCGTGTGCGGAGCCTGTGCCCTGCCACCGCGCCTGCCGCCACCCCTGCCTGCTGCCTGCACTTTTCCTGATGGCCGAGACACAGGCTTTTCTAGCCATTCGCTCTCACATGGCCAAAGAGCTTATTTGGCAACGTGGCTGCTTGCTTCAGGGGTTAATTTGCTCACCAGCACAGATCTCATGCCAGCAACAGATTTCTGAGGCTTCAAATCTGTCTCTGGCAAGGCAGGGAAAATGGACTGTAAAATATAAGGACTTTTTTTTTTACCAGTTTAAATATGTTTTGCCTTTTTTTAAAAAAAAAAAAACAAAACACCAGCATTTAAGTGCCTCTTATTTTCCCATGCACCAGTCCCCGTGGCCCTTCTGGACAGAGAAAGGCTCTTGTCCCCAAATTGAGGCCAAAAAGACTTGTCTGAGATAACTCAGGGATCTGGAGCTGTGGATTGAATGCATGTCTCCCAAAATTTGGGAGGCAGCCTTTTGGAGGAGCATACTGCACATTCTGCATTTTTATACCTATGTTTTGCTGCAAAACAGAGGGTAAAGTCAGTCCAGCCGATAAACCAGTGAAATAGTTCATGTTTTTATTTAACTTGCCCTCATTAGATCTCTCCAAACCAGGCACCATCGCAAACAGCCAGTTGCTCGTGGCAGGCTGCCTGCAGCCTCGGGAAGGTCTGAGCACAGGGATCTGAGCATGAAGCGTGTTGATTGGGTCATGGGGATTTAGAAATGCAGGGACTCGAAAAAGCAGACTAAAAAGGAAAGGTGGAGGTTTTTCCCTTGCAGGGTAGAGAATTGAATTTTTAGTGAGGTCTAGGGTCTCGCTTCAGAGAGAGAATAATCTATTGCCTGGATTATCGTTGATCTCTTGGATTAATGCAGGAAGGCCAGAGAAAGCCAAGTGCTGTTCCGGAAGCTCATTTTAAGCTTAAGCGAGCTGGTGACTTGGAACGGCAAGAAGCAAGTGCTCTGTGGCTCTGGGAATGGGAGCCAAGCGAGCCAGGTTGGGAATCGTTAGCCCTGCGCCATGCTGGACCGCAGGCAGGACTTCCCTTAGCCTTTCCGTGCTGCGTAAGGGGAGGAGGGCAAATTTCTCCGACCCGCAGCGTGTCCAAGCTGTTGGCTTCGGCCTCTGCCAGCCTGTTCCCATCATCCTTCTGCTCTCTGCCCTAGGCGAGGTGCAGCTGGCCGCTCTGCACATCCAAGCCTTGGTGGAAGCCGGTGTGAAGGCACAAGACATCGCTGTTGTAGCTCCCTACAACCTGCAGGTGAGATGACCCGCTCCAGACACGTGGATTCAAACCTTGACATCTCCAGGAGCAATTACCAGAACGTCCTCGGAGAAATGAAGGTGGAAATCAGCAGAGCTGATTGTATAACCAGCATTTGTGGCCAGCTTCTCCACATTGAAGCAGCTTGGGGCCATGGAGGGAAGAGATGTTCGCTGGGTATTTTCCACTCCCAGCCTGAGGAGTCAGTGCTTGAGCTCCAGGAGATGCGAGCGTTCATCCTTGTGGGTTGGAGAGGAAGGGACTTTACCAAAACAGTGCCATTTTAATGCTTTTCACCTTGCACTTTTCTTTAAAGGATATCTGTGACATGTTTTCCAGGTGGACATGCTAAGAGAGCACCTTTGCCACAGGTACCCAGAGCTAGAAATTAAATCAGTTGATGGTTTCCAAGGGAGAGAGAAAGAGGCAGTGATCCTGTCCTTCGTGAGATCCAACAGGAAAGGTGAGAGGTCGCTGCTGGAGGTCTCATTCCCTGGGGAATGAGAAAGAAATGGGAACCGGCTGATTGCTCAAAGGTCGCTTGTCGTGTTGCCAAGTGCTGTGGTTTAATTGCAGTTCTGATGGTCTCTAGCACTTTGCTCTGAATGAATTTACTGGCAAGAACATTCCTTTTAAGCTTTTTTTTTTTAATGACCAAATACATTTGCTGTCACGGTTGCAGAGGAAGGCTCCCATGCTAGGCAGCGGGTACAAAGGAAGCCAGGACCACTTAGTTTGAAGGTTTCCTGGCTAACGAGGTCTCAGAAATTATTTAACCCGGGGTCCTAAGAATGGCACGTGTCAGGTTAGCACCACGTTAACTGGAGTGCCGAGCACTTCCTGCAAAAGGTGAAAATTTGGGAGGCTTATTTCTTGGGTTTGGAACCTATTTTGTGTCACTTCCCCCAAGAAGGCAAGCAGGAGCTGGCATTACAAGTGATGCACAGAAAATGCTTCTTTTGGGAGCAAAAATCTAGAGCGGAAAATCGAGTTCTTTCCTATCAGCAGCTGCAGTAAAAGTTAATAGCTGGAAAAAAGCTGCTGCCCTGGAGCCACAAGGCTCCTTCGGCAGAGCCATCGGCCCGTGCTGAGGGGTTTTGTGGCAGCCAGCTCGAGCAGGGTGGGACTCTCTGTGAACCACCTCTCTCCGTGCAGGGATCTCTGCCCTTTTCAAACCCGCGGTGAGACATCCCTTGCTGCTGAAGACAGAACACTGTATGTGCTGGGAGTGCTGATATCTAGAAGGAAAAAAAAAGGGGAAAGGATGCGTGGAAGGAGGAGGTGCTCTTTTTTTTTTCCTAAGAAAGCCTAGAGCAAGAAAAGCAGTGTTGGGGGGAGAATGGAGGTGGGGGACAGGACTAAGAATAGTCCTTATTCATGAGTGACTCACCTCGCCCTTGCTGAGTGGGAGCTGGTGGCCCCCAGCCCCCTTCCTGCGCACAGCCAGCAGCCAAAGCCAGGCGCGGTGCAAGAATCACTTGCCTTCCTGGGGGTACGAGGCAGCTTCTCCCGGTGTCTGGGCACGGCTCTGCTCTGCACGGGGCACAAGAGATGTTGTTAGTTCCCTCTGAGACCCTTGAGAGAAATCCATACCCTTTTTACGGCTGCATTTCTCGGCTCAGAGGCGGACAGGGCCCTTGACCAGCAGTGCCCGTCCCTTCTGCAGCCAGTCCAGCTCTAGCAGGAGACCCTCTTGCCGGACGAGAGGAGTTGGACTTGCCCCTGCCGTCGGGTGAAACCACATCAGAGAAACTGGAAATCTGTCTTTATGCTGCAGAGCACAGAGAAGGGATCGCCCACCCCCTGTCCCTCAAAGGCAGCTCAGACTAAGACTGCTCAGCCACGGCAAGGCAAGGCAGAAACAGAGCCAGGCTGGTCACCGCACCGGCGGAGACGTTAATTTCTTCCCGACTGGCCTCCTCTTTATCCCCAGGAGCTGCAAACTCAGAAGCCGCCCACGCTACCCTTCTCGCTAGCTGATCCTCACTGAGTCATCCTGGCATTCGCTAGCTCTTACTGCTTTTCTTTGAGAAAACAGCCAGAGAGCAGAAGCAAACCCTGCAAAGCTGCCTAAGTGGCTGTTACTTTAAACCCCTCGAGAGTTTGGGGGCAGGCGGGGGCAGTTGCGTGGGACAGGGGTATTGCTTTACCTGCAGTTCCTCTTCTGCCGCAAGGTGAGCCTCTTCCATGTTGCTCCGTATTGCGTTTGCTCCCAGGTCCCAGCCTGATCTCGCGTCTTGGGCCACCCAGGAAAATGTTTCTCCTCTCCATGCGCCATCCCTCCCCCTCCGGACCCTGGGACCTCAGTGGGGAGCCCTCCCTCTGGCTTCAGGTGGGGAAATGGAGACAGAAAGATGAAGGTGACAAAGTGAGTCAGGGACCAGAGTCCAGTAAACGCTGACTCCCACCCTTCGGCTAAGCAACCCTCCAGTCCTTTGGGCCAAATCTAGACCTGGAGCCAGCGCTGCACCCACTGACAGTCCTCAGCCCCTTGCTTTCTTTCTCGCAGGTGAGGTGGGCTTTCTTGCGGAAGACCGGCGGATAAATGTAGCGGTGACCCGCGCCCGACGCCACGTGGCTATCATCTGCGACACCCGCACTGTCAGCAGCCAGGCCTTTCTGAAGCGGCTGGTGGACTATTTCGGCCAGCACGGGGAGGTACGCACCGCCTTCGAGTACCTCGACAACCTCGTGCCTGAAAACTACACTCAGGAGGGCCGCGGTGAGCGGCAGCAGGGTGCAAAGCTCCCCGCAGCATCTGGCCCCAAAACGCAGCCACCTCCAGGGAGGAAACTCAAAGCAGCAGCAACCAAACCGGAGTGTCAGAAGGCAGAAGCGCGTTTCTCCCCGAACACAAGCGGACCTGGGAGACAGAGCCCGGGGACAAAAGACAGTGCTGACAGATTCAAGGCCATGCTGGTGGCCTTCCTGGAGAGCAGCAACACGCAGTTGGATTTCCCCCCGTCCCTCAATTCTCACGATCGGATGCTGGTCCACCTAATGGCGGAGGAGTACGGGCTGCAGCACCTGAGCACCGGGGAAGGGAGGGACCGGTACATCAGCGTTCGCAAGAAAGAGCCTGCAGAGCCTTCACTCCCCACGGCCGCTGCCCCCAGCAAGCAGCTCCCCCTTCCTCAGCCGCAGCATCCCAGCAGGGAAACTCCTGTCCCTGCTGAGCCCAGAGGACGCAGCGAGGGCTCAGGGAAAGTGGACCTGAAAACCCTGCACCTGGAGAGAGTTCAGAGGGAGAAAGCCAGACGGGAGGAGGCAGCGAGGAAGGCTCAGGAGCCCAGTGACGGCCTTCAGGGCAGCAGCAGGAAAAAAGACAAAAGCGAAGCCAAAGGTAGGTCGCTCTCTTTGTAACCAGCACAATTACTGGTCTTCCTTGAATGTTTTTTCAAGGCCAGTGTTTTTGCCTCCAGGCCTTGGGATTTGTCTGCGTGTGTGGAGCATGGGATGCAGCTCTTGGAAAGCTCTCTGATGCTCGGCACCGCAGAGGTGTGAGAGCTGGCAGGAGCCTGCGGCAGTTGGCTGCAGCATCTGGGGGAGAGGGGGTTTGGATGCCTGGAGACACATTTCTTAAGTCGAAAGAAAAACACTGGGGAACCTTTCCCAGGAAGAGAGGCTCAGGAGTTAGATTGTAGGCTCCCAGATGTAGGCAGAGGGACTGAGAGGGGTACCTGGCCCACATCGAAGGATGTGGAGGCAGGGGAAAACACAGGCGGGAGCTGCCGTCCTCCCCGCCAGACACGGCCCCTTCCTCTTCCCTCGCCCCCTCCTAGCAGAGGGAGGCACCCAGGCGCGCTGCGGGTGGGAGCCTTGACCTCTTTGACCATGGGCCAGAGTTTACTGGCACGATGGGTCTCATGGAGGCTGAAATCCCAGTTGCTGCAACTGGCGACTCCCTGGCCCCATGCTGCTTCCCGCCAGCCAGGGCTGGAGCCATGAGTTGCTGGGGTTTGTTCTCCACTTCTAAGCAGGGGGTTAAATGGCCGGGTCTCTTCCCCTCTTGTCTCCCCAGGAAAGCCAGCAGTTAAGAGCAGAGCAGACGGCGTGGCAGAAGAAGATATCGATGCTCTGATTTCTGCTGCCATTAAAGCTGACAACACCTGCGGCTTCCCCTGCTGCAAAGCCAGCGTTACAACCCTGGGACAGCTTTGCCTCCACTGCAACAGGCGCTACTGCCTCAGCCATCACATCCCGGAGGTACGCGTGGGGCCAGGCAGCCCGCCCAGGGGTTTGAGTGCTGCGGGGGCGGGAGAGGAGGAGGATGTGCCAAGCAGCATGGCTCTAACGTGGGAATTTTCCCCATCGAGCTCCCCGGGCAGGATTTCCTTGCAAGGAGTTTAAAGCAGAACTCTCTCTGTCAGAGCTTTTGCTAGAGCTGCGGGCAGAAAGGGCTGCCAGGTGTTACCACGTGGGCTCTCCACACCGCCTCCTGAGAGCTTGTTCTTTTTTCCCCTCTTGCTTTGTTCCCTTCTTTACCATTCTGTAACATTTACGCTCCCGGGTTGTGCAGATAAAGCAAGGCAGAGAGGAGAACTGAAGAGGCTTGAGTTTAAGGCAGTGACTTGAGGGAGCCTGGACACTCGCTTCCCTCTGGAAGCTGGGGACAAGTCAAGGCTGGAGCCCGCACAGAGCAGTGCTGTGTGCCTGGTTAGCAATTCGGCGGTTCCTAAAGCGCCTTACTGGCTTGGAGCTGAGCTGCTCCACTCTGTGCAGCCTCAGCTCTAGGTCCCGTGCACACCTGGGTGACAGCAGTCCCTCAGCCTCCTCCGCTCTGCTTTCTTGCGGTGGAGGACCCTCGAGCGGGCATCTCAGCAGCCCCGTGGTGTCCTGCACCTCCGTGGGAGCAGCAGTGTGATGGCCACTGAACCGACAGCTTCTTCCTTGCTCTTCTTCCGTAGCTGCTTGACAGCCCTTTCCTCCCCAGGTCAGGGAAGGAAGGAAACTAAGCTTAAACTGGTGTCAGGCTTCATCTTTCTGTTGGGGTGCGAGGCAAGCAGGTAAGTTTAAGCCTCCAGGGCTGTCAGTGAGATGCTTCATGGGAAGCTGGCCTCGGGCATGGAGTCCGGCGGGCAGAGCTGATGTGGCTGGGTGGTGGCTGTGACGAGCACGCAGACTGAGAGGTGACGATTTTCCATTCAGCCGCGGCCTCCTGCGCCCATTGTCCCTCGTCCTGCATCACCCAGGCATCGCTCTTCTCTCCGTGGAGTCTCCCGGAGCTTAGCAACGTTTAGCGAGCTGACCTATAAATCCTCAGCATAGATTTTCCACTTGTCAAGTACTATCTGTTTCCATGGCAAAGAATAGTTGTATTTATGGTCATTCACAATCCAGTTGGGATATAAATTTATTTCCTGCAGAATCGCCTCTCCCTGCTGAATTGTAATGAGAACTCCAGTGAGAAACAATTAGAAGGATAAAAATGCACATCAACGAGTTTTTCTTGTTTTTTTTAAAGTTCATCTTTTTTTCCAGATATGATTATACCTTGATGTGAAATAGCCCGGGACCTCCTGCCCATGCCTGGCGCTAAGAGGGGCCAGCACATACCTGGAGCCATCTCAGAGAGGCAGGAGCCCCTGCGTATGGAGGGTCCCTGTTCAGAAAGAGCTCGTGTCCCCCCCTTTGCAGCCCCCAGCTGCCGAAATCCCCTCCATCCCCTACAGCACAGCACCTGCTGCCCCGTTTCAAGTTGGTCTGGAGAGTCTGTTAGCTCCGCAGATGGGTTTTGGAAAAGGTTCGCCTGCACAGAGTTAGCACTATGAAGCTTTTTTTATTCCAGTACAGCAGACAGATCTAATTACACTAAAGAAGCAGATATGCGGCTAAAAAGGTCTCTCCTTATTTCCCAAGTCACCTTTCTTGTTTCACTCCTTTCCCCCCACATCGCGCTGTATTAGCGGAGAGCAGAATCGGGGGCTCCGGTTTCTTTCTCTCTCTCATGCGAGAGCCATATAAGACCCAGCTGTTCACACGCTCAGTTTTTCCCCAGTTTCCCCCAGGTGTTTAAAGTTTCAGAAGGAAGCACATAAGCTGTCCAAAAGGATGATTTACCTGCTGTGTAGATTCCAGGAGAAAAATTACCTTTATATTTTGTTTCCTGCTAGAGGAGCTATAAATAAATGGGAGATGGTTTTAGAGGGGTGCAAAGCAGGTGGAAGAGGAATTCCAGGCTCCAGGAATAAAATCACCTGATGCCCATATACACAATCACTGCCCCCGTTTTCCGCCTGCCACCGGTGTCCGTTCTCTCTCGGCAGGTTCACGGCTGCGGGGAGAAGGCAAAGGCCCAGGCGCGGCAGAGGATCAGCCGGGAAGGGGTTCTCTATCCCGGCAGCGGCTCCAAAGACAAGTCCCTGGACCCCGCCAGGAGAGCCCAGCTCCAGCGGCGCCTGGACAAGAAGCTCAGCGAACTCACCAGCCAGAGAAAGAGCAAAAAGAAAGACAAGGAGAAATGAAAAATCTGAATACTTCTTTTTTTAACCTTGAAGTCACAGGTCAGACTACATAAACCAAAGACGCTATTGAAGCTACCAGGCCGTGCTGAGCCCGAGAGGAACACGGGAGCGCTCGTTTTTGGGTGGTAGACAGCTTGGAGCCAGCGTGCCTGAATAAATAGTCGCTGGGCATCCCTAAACCACAGAGCTGAGGGAGGCAGGAGAGCGGCTTCATTTGTGCTGGTTATCCTTATTGACAGAGTAATGGATGTACACAGAGAGGCTGGAGAACGCCAGTAAAGACGGATATTAAAACACATAAAGCAAGCAGCTGTCACTGTCACATTTCTGCCTGCTCCAGTAAAAAGATAACTGTCTGTGAACAGGAAGGTGGGAGGAACCGAGAACCCTGGGTGACCCTCTCCTCCAGGGAGGATGACTAAGAAAATGGATTCCTCCAGCTCCGTTTTCCCAGTCCGGCAATCCTCCCGGCAGGGCTTGGAGCTGGAGCGGACTGGCGGGTCCTCACAGCAGCCAGCAAGACCCAAAGCCCTGGGCTGGGTCCCCTCCCCACCACGCAAAGGGGCTGCCGGGGGTGGGCTCAGCCCCACTGCAGGACGCGGCCCTGCTCCGGGGCGTGGTGGGGAGGGCGAGCCCTCGGGTCCGTACCTGGCTGATACCCCGGTGAGCTGCTCCAGAACACCCACCCGCTGCTCTGGGAGAGCCGCCATCCACTGCCTTGGTCGCCACCCCGCAGGGTAGCGCTGGTGAGGGCTCCCCACTGTGCCGTTCCCTTCCCCGGCACCTCCCCGTCCCGCCGAGGAGATGCTCCTCTCTTCCCCGTCCTGCCCAGCTCCTTGGAGGCCGGTGTCCACAGCAGCGAGGGCAGGACACGGCCATGCGAGCTTTGTGCAGCTCCCCAGGCAGGAGAAGCCCAGTGCTGAGCATCGCCCATCGCTCCTGGCGCCTCCCCCTGCTCCCGTACCCCCCCCAGCTCATCCATCGCCCACGGTGTCTTCTGCCTGCTGATGCCCATCTCCAGAGCACCTCTCCATCCGCCCACAGCGCCCATCCCATCCTCTCTCCTTGGTGGCTCCAAGAGGTACCGATGCATCGCGCAGGGTCCACCACCCCCCAGCAATGCCTCAAGCAGACACGTTTTGTGCCCAGGGTGGGACGCGCAGGCCCCAGGATGAAGGAAAAGGTGCTGAGATGCCTCCACAGGGGAATGGCTGGAAAGAGGCACAATAAAAAGCCCCAAACCACACATGGCCCATCATTTTGGGGCTGAGCGCCGCAGACCTTGCCCACTGGTGATTCCAGCAGCAGTGGAAGGCACCCATCTCCTCCTCACCCACCTCAGCAGTTTGCAGGGGCTGCACGACAGCCAAGCGTTTCTGCCTCTCTCCCCAAACACTAGAGTGAGCTACGAAGCAAATTTCCCCCCAGATTTCAGTGCGTGTTAGTACAGACTGCAAACACCTTCAAAAAACCCTTCCTCATCCTTCAGCAAACCTCATCCTTCAAAACCCCTCCATTGGCAGCCCCGGTCGCGGGCAAACCCGGCCCGTCTGCAGCTCCCACCATCGCTTGGCTCCTGCCTCGGTCCCCGGGGCCGGCCGTGCGTCAGCCCGCGGAGCCGCGGCACCGGCTCGCACCGCAGCAGATGGGACATCAGGGCTCCTGGAGGGAAGGTGAGGAGGAGGGAGGAGATGGAGCACAAACCTGCGCCTCGGCGAGCAGCTGGGCGTCTGCAGGGGAAGAGCCAGAGCAGGGGCCGTGAGGGGGTGATGCACCAGAAATCACAGCCTCCTCCCCAAACGAAGGCCAGGCAGAGAAGGCAGACGCGCAGAAAGGAGGGGTGCTGCCACGGGGCTACCTTTCATCAGGGATAAATGGCTCATTCACGGGTGTTTTTTCCCTGCACAAATCCTTCAAACGAGCACATCCCCGAGCGTGCTCACCCCGTGGTACCGGTGCTCCAGCAAACACCCCAAACGGCCCCAAACAGCCCCAGATTTCCCTGCCAGCATTCTGCAGGCAGAGGAAAGCCAAGGCTCCCATGCAAGCGAGGGATGTGTCCCCGGGGCATCCTCTCCCCAGCAGCCTGTGCCACGGGGGAGCTCCATCAGACCCTCCCTCCGTCACCCGCCAGAAACCATCGGCTCCCCCGACAAACCCCAAACCTCCCCCGGGGGCTGGGCCTTGCTCGCGCCGCGAGCCCACGAGCTGACAGGAGCCAAAGAGGTTTTTCCCCTCCCTTCCCCGTGAAACAGGAGTTGGGCTTAAAAATTATTAAATTAGGGCTCGTTCATGGCTGCCTTTGGTCACAGGGCCAAGGCGTTCCCTTCTGCACCCAGACTTCGGAAAAAACGAGTGAGCTTTGGGATGAGCAGGTCACAGCGTGACTCCAGGGGCTCTAAGAACCAGTCCCCAGGCACAGGATTTGTGTTGAGGGAGCAGGAATTTGCCGCACGGTGACCAGCAGCCCTGAGGGTCCCGTCAGCTGGGAAAAGGGGCCGGGGGGGGAGAAGCCGACCCCGACCATGTTGGACGTTTCGGGGAGGACTCTCAGCCGGGATCTGACCTGGCTGAAAAACCACTCGCCAAGTCCAGGCCCCTGCGCGGGCAGCAGAGAGACGGGCAGAGATTTACTCTGCCTGAAAAAAAGATGGAAGGAAAAAAGCCATATATAATAACAGTTTCTTTTTCTGCTGTTATTTCTCCCTTTTTCCTTCTCATTAGAAACGTTTCAGCCCTGGTGCAATATAACCAAAATCCCTCCGAAATCCAACAGAAAAACGACACACGCCGGGAGAAACCGTGCCGTGCTGGCACTTTATCGTCCCCCTCTCCATTTTCCCCCTCGTTTGACCAAAAACCACCTTTCAAAGAAACCCACCCCCTCCTGGGAGCTCTCGAGGTCCCCACTGGAGGCAGCGCCCACTCTGGGGTGCGGCCAGGGAGCAGGCGGGATGCTCGGGAGCCCGGCTGGCGGCCGGGCAGCGCTTTGGGGAGGTTGCTGCTGGTTTTGGTCCATTTGAGGCGCGGGCTCCTTTCTCGGGGTGGGGGGTGTGTTCGCAGCCCCCTGCGCATGCGACGGCGACCCGGGGTGGGCAGAGCTGCGGCCGAGGAGCTGCTCCGTCCTCTGGGTGTTTCGGCAGCACGATGCTGCGGCCGGGGCCCGTCCCGCGCTGCAAAGTCTGGCTCAGCCCCTGCCCGGCCGCGAACGCCGCGTCGTGGCGGCATCAGCCGAGCCCCCGCTGTCCCCGGGGCGGAGCCGGTGCCGGGGCGCAGCACCCCGGCCTCCCCCCGACAGCAGCTTAGTTTCTGCGGAGCGGGTGCCACATGGAGACGGGCTTCCTCAGCGTGGCCAGCATCTGGTTCCAGTGGGTGATGCCCATCCCGCTGGTCGCGGGTCCGATGAGGACGTGGCCCGTGTGGTCGGCACGGCCGTCCTCGCCGCACTCGGCCACTGTCACCCGCAGGGACAGGTCCTGCCGGGGAGCGCGGGGCCATCACAACCATCCCGCTCAGAGCAGTCGCTGCACTGCGAGCGCTGAGCTCCCCCATTATACATATCCCCCCACACCCTCCCGACCAGGCATGCACACACAAACGTGCCCCCAGTACCGACCCACACTACACACCCCCTACAT
>VYZM01005824.1:5899-19184 GCA_013398915.1 Dromas ardeola
CCCGATATGCTTTCTTTATGCTTTAAAAAAAAAGACAAGAAACTTCACATGACAAACCCAAACAAAAATACCAACCAGCAAACACACATATAACCACATTCCAGGTCTGAAATCCTGAAATCTTCTCCTTCTTCTGGCTTATCCCTTGCAGGGATGCCCTGATGGATGAAATGAGCATTAAATGTAGAGGCTGGGAAGAAAGCTGAGGAACTGCAGGACCAACTGTATCAAGCTTTGTTTTTCTACAAGCTTAGAGTGCAAAAAAATTTTGGGATGCTGCAAGGTAAGCAGATTGCAAAAGTGAATAGCGAGGTTCTTTTCCACAGCAGAGCTCTTGGAGCCCCACCAGCTAGGTAAATCAGACTGCAGCTTCCAGGTTGTCCTTGAGAGTTTTCTCCAGAACTGGAATTTGGAAAATGTGGGGAGCAACTAGTGCAATCACTGATCTGCAGTGTTAAGTTTTCATGGATTTCCACTTTTCTTTCTCGCTTACAGAAAAAAAATGATTAAGCATCTACAGGTTCTTTCACCTGAGTGAAATTTGTCTGTTTTTTTATGGGTTCTTTAGGGTTTTTTTGGCTTGTGTATTCATGCTTTCCCAAAACAAACTTGTTTCTCTGCTTTCTGTTTCTTTTCCCTGTAAAACCTGTTCTTCCTCAGTACCCCATTTCCCACTTATTTATATATGAATAAATAGTAGTTACTTGAAGGAAAAAGAACAGGCCACAAGACAGAGCATTTTGAGGAATGTGGGAACCACAGGAGAGTCGATTCTACAGCATCTTGGACCATAAAGTTGGTCCCATAGAAAGACTCCTTGTTTTCCATTGTTTGGGAAGGTCAGTGCCAACGTGCTCAAAAATCAGCAGAGTTAATCAAGCTCTTTGCCCTTCTGGTGCTTAGAGATACGTGGTTTCAGAAATGGGGCTGTAGTGGGGGCAGTAGTGGGACACGTTTGAGTTACATACATTACTGCTATGTTGGAAAGTTTTTTGGGCAATAAAGATGAAGAAAAAAATTCTAATATCTTCTCATTGTCCCTTGCCAGCAGCGCTGTGTTGTCATGCATGAATGTCTTCCTAAGCACCACTGCTTCTTCAGTTCCAGTGGCTGGCACAAGCTGTCGTTCTGACTTATTGCTGTATCGAAAGACTACAAATATCCCTTGCAAGATATATCCTTTCAGGATATTTGCCCTGAAATATCTTTTTGTAAAAAATACTCTAAAGACAAAATAAGACAAATTACTCTCGGACATAAAAACATTCCTTTAAGTGAATAGAAAGCCTATTGAAAGTAAATTAATACTTTCACAAAATTGCCTATGGATTTATTTCTCCCTCAAGACCAATAATAGCTGAGATGATTGAAGCACCGAGGTGCAGCGGGAGACTTCTCAGTGGGCTGGGGACAACCGCTGCACTACAGGAAGGAGGAATGGGAGCTGTTCTCTGCATAGGATCTCTGCTCTGCCTCTCATTAGATGGTGTATATGAGTGGTGATGGCCTAGGTACCGGCATCCTCCATTATTTTCCCATAAGAAGGGCTTACTGTGATCGGTAGGTCGTCCTATCCCATGGCAACAATCTATAAAATAATTGCAGTGTGGGTTCACCATTGGAGTATATTGAAGCTACGCAAAATAATGAATTTCCTTCGTTGCTTTAGAGGAAAATAATTGCAAGATCCAGCACTGAATTAATGCTACAGTCTTAATCATCTCACATCCACCATAAGGTAATCTTGTCTCAATTATAGATCTGGCTGGAAATGGCTTTAAAGCTAGATTGCTTTTCTGGTCTTTCTTGGCCAAGTGTTGGAAAAGAAATATCTTGACAGCATTATTAATAGAAGCATTGCTAACCTTAAAATGCAGACTATGTAACACTCCACATGCCATGTACAATGCTGCGTATTTTTGAGTTAAGTCCAAGTTTTGAAGCAACTATGGAATGCTTTTATTTCATTCTCAGCAAGACTAAGAATTAAATTTCATACTTAATACATGAGTACTTTAGTGGTTTAAGTGTAATCTAGATAAAATGCAATGTTATACTGGGGATTCCACAGAGATTTTTAAAAATCATTGCATTCTCCAAACTTGAAACATTCGAAATTCTTAATATTGGTGCTTTGCAAGGCAGCTTTCATAAAATCTTCCTGAAATATTTTTTCAGTAAATTATCTGTTTCCACATTCGAGCAATGTCATCAGGAAGTTCCCAGGATATCTTGCGGCTCTTTTTGTTAATGAAGGAAAAACATGAATTGAGTTCAGTGTCAGTGCTCTTTTCTGCCTTAGAAGTTTCTCTAAAAAAATATACCCACACTACTCCTTCCTGAAACAGAAAGTGTAATAGTAATTTTCCAATAAGCTAATGTATTTTCCTCCAGTCTGACTTGAAGAGTCAAGCTTCTTGCCTTGGTAATTCAAACAAAATTCTGCTGCTCAAGCTAACCTATTTATTCCATTATGTCTATTGTCTTTAAAGTAGCTCCACATGATTTATTTTATAATCTTTTGAAAGCTTGTTTCTAGACTTTAAGATCTCGTAGCACATCCTTGTTCATGGTGCTTTTCTTTTACTGTCTTTTTCCTTGCTGATTTTGTGAGCCTTAAGACTTGACATCTCTTATTTGTCTTCATTTCCCTTTCACGTTTTAAAAATAGGTTGCAAATCCTGCTCAACTGAATTATCCTAATGTCTTAAGTTTTTGAGTTGGTCAACACTCAGAAGTCAAAGTCACTTCAAGTCACGAAGCTTGACCATTCAGTCTTCAGTTCCACAACCATATTGCTCCTACATTTTCTCTGTAGGACCCCTCTGTTGTTCATTGGGCAGGCTGCATGGCACGCATCTTTTGAGCAATAATGGAACACCTTCATCCACTTTTTAATTTTTCTTTTGCATGTCTGAATTTCAGTTATGTATGAAATTCTGTTAAAATCTGGTCTTTGTTCAGAATTACACACGATGAAAAGGCTTAGGCAGTTCACAAACAATTTCTTTGTCTGTGAAGAATGTTTGTTATGTTGGGAAAATCCCATTCTTAATAAAAGCATGGGCTATGTGGGGCCAGCTCTGTGCTGTTAGTGGATGTGTATACCTTGGAGGTTTAGGTTAGGCTGATTTCAAAAGTCTTAGCATTATAACTGTTCTGTGTGTTCAAGCTTGTCTGTATTGTGAGTGCCTGGCTTTTAGGAAATCAAACCACAGGGTTTCAAGTTGGATCTTCGGAGCATAAACGTGGTACATTACTGACTACTTTGAGTGACTGATTTCCAATTTGAGGTGACTGCAACATAGTGTGACTGTACATAAGCTAGCTTTCAGGGAGCTAGCCCACCTCTGGGTATCAGTCTATTACAGCAGCAGGAAACGCAGTTTGGTATCATCATGTTGTCAGGACTGGTGCCAAGTGCTTGACCTCCGGAAAGCTGCAAAAAGACTAACAACCTGCATTGGAAAAGAGTATGACGTATGTTTAATAAGCCTGTCTCCACAACCTTTACTGACTGAAGAAGAAAATCACACAGCTCACAAATGCTTGCATCTAGGAAGCAGTGATTTATCAGGGATGTCACCTGGAGTTGGAGATGGGGCTGGGGTTAGGATAAATAATATTTTGAAAAAATTTTCTCCTTTCCCCACTCCTATTGGTGAATGTCAGGCTTTCCTTCTTCTTCACTCAGTCTTGATTTGTCCTAATTTACTTCTCTTATGCTCCATTTTATACAATGCTGATCTTCACTTTTCCTCCTTAGCCTGGTCTTTTTTCTCGAGAGGAAACCCTCTGCAGGAGGTTTATTTTTTTTTGAGAAGAATTGAAACCATGCTTTTTAACCAACTTTGAACTTTTTTCAGCCACTTCAAAAACTAATCCTTTTTCATAAAAGTCTTTTCACTTTTTCAATAAATCGTCATTTACTTTTTCTTTAGTAGTTTGCTGTGAAAATGCTGACAAACTTCAACTGACTGAACCCAGAACCTTATAACATCAAGCATGATGTAACCTGAAAGGGTGGCAGAATGATCATCCACACTTACAGCTGCAGGATAAGGGGCATATTGATTCAGAGGTGCTGACTGCAGCATAGCGTAAATGCACTCAAGCTAGCTGTCAACTACCTAACTCACATACAGGTAACAGTCTAGCTATAGGATCAGAGGCCTCAAATTAGGGTCGCTACATCTACATGACAGCCTTAGCTGACTGACTGCTGGTGAGCGGAGTAAAGTCTGAGAAATCTGCTAGGCTATAAACATAGCTACTTTCTATCCCAGTTCTGTAAGTGACATGTCACACAGAACGTTCACCAGTTCTGCATATACATCTAGGCAACCTGTGAGACAAGGGTTTGATTTTGTGCTTAAAGAAATCAGTTTACCACTTGTTAAATTAGTTAATCCTAATTTTTCTTTTGGTGTATACAGAAATAGAATAGAAAATTATACTCTGAAACAGCAGCAATGAAACTGAAAAGATGAGGGTTTGATGTACAGAATTTTCTCCATTTAAGGAGGCTTTTAAAATGCATGCAAACTAATCTGTGTCTACTTGCAACTTTTAAAATCTTTCAGAATTCCTTAAATGTAGAAGTCATTAATCTTAATAGAGCTTGCTAAGACATTTCTTCTTCATTTGTTCAATTGAACTTAGAAAGAATAATAAAAGTGGTAAGTATTTTTACTGTGACCAAATGAAAAAGTAAGCTGTAAAAATGGTGGAGAAAAAAAACATGGAAAAGAATTCTGGTTTTTTTGTTTTTTTTTTTTTAAATAATTGGAGATTTTTTTTTTTTTAAAAAGAGAAAGAAATGCTTTGAGCTTTACTTATCCCCCCTGAATTAAGGATCTGAACTGCCCCCAAATTTCCAACTTTTTCTGTCATTCTAAAAATGACAATTGGGTTTTGGATTTAGCAGAGTTTATTCATCATATAATGATACAAGATTTTTTTTTCTGCTGTCTTCTGCTTCTCCTTACTGAGTTTCTTCTCCCTCTCCCCTCACTTTCTTTTCTTCAACTGGTATATCGCTGGTATTAGGGCCATTCGCATGGACCTTTACAGAGGAGAGATAGGTCAGCAGTAGTAAGAAGTAGCTATGGATGAAGTATACTATACTCCAACTATTATAAATTAATATGTGATTGTTATTAATGGCAGGACTCTGTGTGTGTGTGTGTGTGAGAGTGTGTGTGTGTGTGTGTGTGTGTGTCTAAGTATGGACAGCCTTCAGGCTACAGCTAAAAGAAGAACCAGAGACTTCTAATTGTTCCTGTGTCTACAGAGTGTTTGGTTCGGTCCATGTGACACTTTGGGCAGACAACCCAAAATGCTTCTTGTATATTGATAACAGCGATCTGGTATCTGAAAGTCGAGTATGGTTCTCCTTCTATTCTTCATACACTAGAAACATTTGCCTATGTAAATTCTGGAATGATTTAATTGGCAAATGAAGTTTTAAAGGAGCAGGTTTATATTCCTCTTGGTTGGAATTTAACTTCATTCTTTATCTATAGAACAAAGAAATAGTTTTGGTAGAGTGCTTAAATAATTTCTTTCCCCTATATTTTTCCTATAATATCATTTCCAGGATATCAGAACATTTCTTAGTTTTAAGTAAGAGGTATATCTCATAATCTTTTTTTTCCCAAAGATGAGACTCACACTGTGTAATGTGTATTCTCTTCTGTTCTTAGAAATATATACAGAAACAATTAGTTAAAGAAAGCTAAGTTAAATAAATGAATGCCTTGTTTTCTGGGCTAATTTATGACCTATGATCTAATTTTATAAGGGACTTTAAGAAAGCTCGTTCTCTGTCTTGCAGGAGAGCTTTAATCTTATTGTAGGGAGCTTCACTGTGCCTACAGATTTATCCTTCAGGTCATGATCTTCAACCTAGAACTCTGGGCAAACTTTCATATATTGCCAAACACTGCAAAGATAACAACCTCGAGCCAAAATCTCTTTCAATTATTTAAGCAGTGAGAGACGCAGACAGGCATTTTTGAAAATTTTGTGGGACACTGAGAAGACTAGCCCTGTAACTTTGAAATCAGTGTGAAATAGACATTGAATCAACTCTGGCACCTCTGAGAAAATACTTCTTTGGACCTGTGCTTGCTATTTAATGCCTAAATAAATTTGAAAACGTGGCCTTTGGATCTTGAGGTCAACTCAACAATCTGTGTAAAAGAAGCATAAAGAAAGTAGACCTGGTACCCTTGTAATACCCTTTTGCCGAAGAAACAGTAGTAAAATGGACTTGATGAGGTAACTCATGTCTTGCGTATATTAGTATGCTATTTATTAGTGCTTTTAATGTGGGATTATCAGTAAAACATCTTTTGTGCGTTGAGTAGCAAAGATAGAAAAATTAATATAAAATAGTATCGAGCTTCTTGCTTTCAGATACTTTTGGCTCATTTTTATTAATGACTTCCACAAGTTTGAAGCATTTTTTGTGGAACTTGGAAGCACAATATTTAACTAAAATCTTACGTAATCATCTAAAAGCCCAGAGATTTTATCTGTAAATTTGAGAAATCATTGAGGGTATATAAGAAAGATGGTGGGGTTATAATACTTCTTTTGAGAAATTTAATAGTCCAGAGGCATTAAAAGAGAAATGGAACAGTGGAAGAGTCTATTAGCATAAAGAATGAATAAAGTACTATGCTGAAGTTTTTTGACAGGTCATCCAGCTTTTGGTAGGTTGAGGTCACCATTCCTCAACATCACTTCCAGTATTGTAGAGAGATTTTTAACTAGAAACAGTGGAATGGGAATCAGAAAGTATAGATCATCAAGATGTGCAAGTGAAACTGCACGTATGTGCTATTCATAAGTGCACGTTTTCTCAGCATTTTAAGGTACTTCCTACCCTCTTAACAAACTCAGTATCTCTAGTAACATGACACCCTAATGATTAAGGCAAAACAGATAAACATTCTTTCATTTCAACTAGCACTGTATTCTCCTGGAACATTTTAAAAATTCGTTGCCAGTAAGGTACTGGTAATAATATCAGTTCATGATATCAGTGCTATCAACAAAGTCAAGTGTCCTGGTTTGAGGGTCAAAACCACGACATCAAGTATTGCCCTTAGGCTACATAGCCAAATGGCTTTAACAATGTATGTCTTACTGCATTTAGCTACACTCTCTGTCTTTTTTAGAAAAGCTGCATGTACAAAAGCAAGATCACTGCTTTTGTACTGATCAAGATGGTATAGGAAACTGAGTGTCAGCGTATGAGAAGATGGAAAGATCTATACCCTAGAATGTCTGATGTTGCCTCTCTGTGCTGTGTCCACAGACATGGGGTCTGCCCTGCTGTGAATCTAGAGTAACCTGAATAAATCAATGGAATTGCTCTGGATTTTCTCCAACGTGAGGGAAAGCAGCTTTTGGCAGTGGGTACTCAGCAGCTCAGAGAAAGCTGACCCGTATTCTGTGTATTGGCACAGATGTCTTAGCTCATTTCTGACAGTTTTATTAAGCAAAATCAGCTTAAACACATTGGTGCATGATTTTACTTCAGTGACTTCAGAAAACTCCATTGCTGGAGCTACTCTTTTGAAGGTCCACAAGAAATGAAAACCTTATACATAATAATAGAAATACAAATATAAATATTTATAAACTATATGTGTCCCTAGATGTAAAAATCTAGTTTATTAAGCCTACAAAATACTCAAATATACAGATATGAACAATGTTTTAAAATGAGATAATATCATATAAAACAGAGAATCAATGAAGAGGATTCAGTGCTTGAAATCAATCCAGTTGCATGTCAGGAATGCACACTATATTTACAGGATTAAAAATCTTTGTTTTGAAAATGCTGACATGTTTTTCCACCTGTCTACTCCTGCACATTGTCTGAGCACTTTCTAAGTGTACTTCAAATTACTAGCTGCAAATAGATTTCAACAGTGTTGAACAGTTGTTAGATATGTGTAAGTCAGTAGAGAGATGACAATGACTGATCTCTTTAATGACAACAATTTGTCTGAAAATTAGCTCTCAATTGTTTCTTCTGCCTAATTTCCCTTAATCTTTGTTTAAATTATCTTAGGAGAGCTTTATTATCTAGAAAGTGGGAAAACATTTCTTCTAAAATTTCTTAGGATCTATGGGTGTACAGAAAGTGGAAATAAGGACTTAGGGATGATTTATGTCCTTTTTTTTGAGACATGAAACAGGTAAAAATTAAATGCATATCTGTATTTCCTTTGGATTCAATCCTCAAAAAGCAATGAAAGATACTCATGACCAAATCTGCCTACTGATCAGTGCAAAAGAGGAGATCACATCTTTGTGTGTACCTACTTAGGGGATTCCCTCAAACAGGTCGCACTTGATGGACAGTCACTGCAGGGTATCCTTCCCTCCATTTTGTAAAACCTGCAGGCTCTCTGCTTTGAGTGAAAGGGACTTGTTGAAACCAGACAAACCGCTACCCCATCTCTACCAAAGACAGCTAAGACCTGCAGGTAAGGATAAGCACGTAATTTTGCGCTGACTGGGGTTAGGGGGTGATGGTTGCAAAGGAATTAGACAGACAAGGTGAAGCAAAGACGTTACCAGGCAGAGGAGCAACTTGAGCCCTTATTCTTCAGATGTTCACCAGGAGTCGATGCACTCAGCCTTAAATGGACAGTGAGGGCAGCAGCAGTCGAACTTGGTAGAAAAATTAGCAAGAAGAAGGGCACTTGCTCTGCTATAAAAGACACTGATCAAATTTTGCTCAAAAGTCAGACTGAACCTTGTTTACTTCATCAGCCTGAACATTTTATAATACCAGATATGACTGTGGGTGTTTGAGCAATCCAGGATAATCTTGCATAGATTAGTTGCTGTGAGACATTTCCTCTCACATGTGCACGTCACATCCCATTATCCTCAACAGGGAAGTTAAAAGTAACTAAAAGTAGAAATGAGTAAGAATCAATGAGGTATGTTAATGGATGGGTTTTATTTTATTGAAATCTCAGGGCAGCCAATTTATAGAAGGGAGGGGGAGTGCCTTTGATTTTCTCTCATTGCTTTATTATGCCCTTTTTGGGTGAAGGAAATTCAAGTCTGCTAATACACTCAAGAGCAGAACACCTTTTTAATGGAGGGCTATATATTGACAATATATTGCCTAGTAGTAGAAATTGTCTGGAATTATCAACAATAGTTCGGCATTGATTTGTCATGTTTTCTTTTAAGAAAGATCCAAAAAGATCAGACATAAGCCTTTCCTTATTGGACTAGTCTCAAATACCTAGCCAAATAGGTAGTGGTGTAGCTAGCAGTTACCTATCTGGCTTTAAGGTATTTATAAGTGAAAACACCTTTCACTCAAATACTACCTAGGTAAAATTTGGCTTCTGAAATCAACCGTAAAACTTCCATCAGCTTCAAATGAACCAGAATGTCAGCCTTACCATTAGTTTCAGTAGAGGATAAGTTCTGAAGAATAAAAACTCTTTGATGTTTCTTCATGGCAAAATCCTTTGTTGGGACCCTAAATGTTTGAAAAATGATAAAAACATCCTTATGTGGAAATGGTCTTGTAACTCTTTTGTAGATTTTGCTTGATGAATATTTGCAGCAAGGACTAGTGCATTCAAGACGCGGTACAAGGCCTGACTCAAGAAATTGTTATCTCTAGGGCCATTCTTCTGGTCAGCATTTGAAAGATTTTTTATTACCCATAATATCTCTGGCAGTATCTTTCTGTTTATCTGTCCTTTCACAAACCCGTTACTTTACACCTTAGGTACAGCAAACTGTTTTATATTATCCAGAATTGACAGTCTACTTGATTACCTTTGATTTTAGCTTTTAACGACTGGTTCTACACTCTTGTAATCATTTTAGTTGTCTCTGTAGTGCTAGTGATATTAATAACCAGTGTGCTCTAGCCAAAGTAGTAGGTCTGTTTTGCAGTACAGGCAGTCCAGAATCTGTAATGGTCTTCCTCAGCTGAGAGAGGGTCTGCTGTTGATTAATATTATTCCAGTAGACACTGCATCGCTCATTCTTGCCCCTTCTCATGCCACCCTCCCTTTCTCCCTGCCTTAGTTTATATAGGCCAAATTAAGTTCCCAGACAGAGGCTGCAATCTCAGTCTGATCTCTGCTTTTAGAGATTTCCTTCAGCTGAACACTGAGACATAGAAAAAGGTTTCAGTCCATTACAGGTGCCTCAGGAAGAGTACCTACTCTTTTTCCTCCCTATATACACACAAGGAGCAAATCCTATGGTATCATTCAGGTTCCTGTAGTTCCCTCCTGCAAAAGCAGTTCCTCACTGACAATCAGCAAATTTCAGCTGTATAAAGTTTTTCTTTGCAACTAAAAATATTTTGTGGTCTGATAACTCACTGAAGCTCTATGCATTGAAGCTTCCAACTTTTGAACCTACTTGTATTTCCTAACTATGGTTAGTTACAGTCTCATCACTTCTACCAAGATGCAACTAGGATGCAAGGCATCGTAACAAAAATAATAAAACCCAAATACAAATGCTCCCTAGTTACTTCAGATTCACAGATGATCAAAGGAAGAGGACTCACAGGAGAAAGTAATTTCTTCACATTTACAGCATGGAATTTGTCACCTTAACATCCAAGTAAAATTCTGTGCTTCATAGTTACTTAAATGAACACAAAACCTGACCCTCCTTTACTCATGGTTATTATGAAAGACCTAACAAAAAAAATCGGAAAATTCAATGGCTTGATGTTACTATTTTAATTCATTTTCTGGTAATATGAGTTCCAGCAGTAAGTACCTCTGAAAACATGAATATTAGTACTTTCCATTGTAGTGTCCAAGCCTGATGAATTTTTTTACTTTCTTAAAGGCTATGTTACTGATGTTCACCTTCTTCATGCTCAAAATTACATACACAGGCATTTGAAAATAATTACTTCATATTGTTATTACATTATTATCCATTTATCTTTTGAGTTTTTTGTTTCTTTTTCAAGTATTTTTAACCAAGTCAGTAGCAGTGTCTAGTTCACAATTTACAACGGCACTTAAAGTCACTTCTCTACCCTCTGTTCTGTTTATTCCATTTCACTTATGCCTTGAAGGTAGAAATAGCTCTTTTATACTTATATTCTTAAATGCTGGAACTTAAATCCATAGAAGTAATATGTGTTCCTCTCCACTTAAAATTTATCTCTGTAGAAACTGAGACTCGTTTTGATTCAGTGTCATTCTTCCTTATCTTTGATTTAGTTTATCCATCTTATGAAGGTTTTTCAGAGACATCTACTTTCAGTACCCTGTTGTTAGACAGAGGTTCTGTATTGCCTACGAGAATCTTCTCCTGTTCTCTGAAAATTTAGTTTAATTGGTGGGTTTTTTTGGATTTGCTTTTACAAATGGCACGTTTGTATATGAGATTTTTCATTTTCTGCAAGGTAATCCTTTCTTTCTTACACCTGACACCTTGCTGATACATGAATCTGTATGAGAAGTCTTTGATAACCTCTTTCTCATCTACCTTGGAAAAAAATAGATCTCCTAATGTAGCCAGTTTCTGTTATATTCCCAATTCTCTAGTCACAAGTCAGTCTTACATCTGTGTTAAATATTTCACAAGACTTCTTCTAGTTATGTTTCTGGATTGTGCGGACTCAGTGCTTCCAACTTCAGAAATGTTTCACTATAAAAAAAAAAAAGAAAAGAAAAAAGAAAAGAAAAAAACAACAATAATATTTCAAGCTCAGAATTTAACAGACTTCTTCCATACAGTGCGATTTCTCAAGTCCACACATGCTGTTTATATCTGTTCCTTCCCGACTTGCTTTTCTGCCCTAACTCTCTTAATCTGGCCTTGAGGAAAAAAAAAACGACCAACATATGAAAAAATAGCCTCTGACTTCTTAAAGAAAATGCCAGCAGAATCCAGCTGGCCTATCTCAAAAGAAATAAAAGGAGTTTGAACAAGAAAATGCTATGGTCTTAGAGATGGATCACAAATGTTCCCCGGTTCTCTCACGTCACATTAATTGATTCTATGATTTATCCTGCTATATTGTGCTTTCCTTTCTGAAACCATTAGGTTACTCTGTATGGTGTGTCTTTGATTTTGGTTTGATGAAGTCATCATCATTATCAGAGAGTGTTTTTCAATGTCTTTTTACCAGTCTTTATGCTTTTCCTTGTGTTACCTGATCTGTCTGTTTTGCAGTTTCTCTGCTATTAGTCTCTATTCGTCTCCCTGCAATCCTACAGGCTCCGTGTGTGTGAAAATTTGGAGCAAGTCAAGTAAACAAAATTTGATTAATTAAGTACAATTGTTAAATAACAGCTGTTGGGGCAAAAAAAAGGGAAATAACTGGATCTGTGGAAGATATATCTTCCTGTCTGAATCAGATGAGCCTGTTCAGTGTGGAGGCCACTTCTTGTTTATTTTTCAACAAATGAAAAAAATCATCTATATTCAGAATCTCAACACTGAATGCTGTTAATAATTCTTTCTTTACAGAAAAAATAATTGAACACCACTTGTTATAAATGAAATTTTAATTACATTCTCATTATTACACTGGCACCAGTTTCTTGGATAACAAGTTTCCTGAAGGTGTAATTTTAACCTCTAATTTTAATTTTAATAATATACTTGATGCATTGAGACCAGCCGTTGTTTTGAAGGAAAAAAATAACGAGGAACATGCAGGATTCACATCTTTTTGTCCTTTTTCGGAGGTACTCATTAAAATTGTAAGACTGTGTAGAAATATGTTAGTGTAAAGCACACAGCCTTCACACCTAGCATGTGTTTACACTCATGAGAGTGGGTGTGAGGCCTCATGCTGACCCTGGAGTTTCCAGGAACCGGGGCTTTTGCAGATATGAGGAATTTATGGGAGAAACATGCTTTTCACAATCACTCTAAGGGTCTGCCAGGCATCAAAGGCGTGTCCATTTGAGGTGGTGTCCTGGTTTAAGGTAAAACAGAACCAATTTTCTTTTCAGTAATTTTACTTTTCCTTTAAGCCTCTTCTAACTTTCTGAAAGTAATGACATATTTTTCAGACTGTATCTGCTTCTAGCAGATAAGTTCTGATATTTGTAGTTAATACCAAGGAATGGTATGCAGAGAGGTGCCTGCTTATACTTATATAACAACCAAGATCAGCTAACTTTGTTATTTGCCATGTTGGAGGGTCAGAAGCAGAAAAGCGTAGAGGGGTTGCACCTGTGGGGAGGAGGGGACAGGACAGGTGACCCAAAGCAGACCAACAGGGGTATTCCATCCC
>VYZM01005824.1:19368-58064 GCA_013398915.1 Dromas ardeola
TCATCCTGGGAGCTTGATACTGGTTTTGCATATATTTTATATATTTATTTATTTTCTTATTAATATATTTATATTTTCTTTTTATTATTTTATTATTGCATTTTCTTTTTATTATTTTATTATTAATATTTTCTTTTATTTCATTATTAATATTTTCATTGAAGTAGTTTAGGTTTTTTTCAAGCCATAACTTCTGTCTTCCTCTTATTTTAGCCCCTCTCCTCTGAAGGGTGATGCTCTTCCTTCTCCAAAGGGGAGAGAGGTAAAAGAGAGCATCCATCTGTCTTAACAGCCAGCCCAGCCCAAACCACGACAGGAGGTGATGCAGCAAAAAATTTTGTCGATCACGTATCAGCTAGTAGCTGCGAAGGAGATCAGGTTTTCTGTTGTTGTTTTCAAGCTTTCTGATGGTCACGTGGATGGAGATACATCCTGCCCTTGGGTGACTACAGGAACCATATGCATCCCCCTGTGTGAACTTAGAGGTTTTGTGGAAGATATATTGTAACAAGGCCATGTTAATTTAAAAAAAATAAAAAGTGCACTTCTAAGGCTGGATTTCTCTCCTGATGATGATCATATTTCTTTGACATAGGTTTGATAAAATCAGCCTTATTGCACCACACTTCAAAGCATAGCTTTGATTAGCATAGTCCACCTCGGAAGATCATAAAATCACTGGTCAGTGTTCCCTTTGAACTTTTTGGTACAATTATCAGCACTGGAAATTATCTGTGTCTGTTTCAGGAAATGGAAGATCCTTATATGAGTCAGAAATACATGAACTCCTACGTCTCCATTCCCAAGAAAGAAAGCACCTCAAACCCAACATAATACTAACCAATGTAATAACTTCTGGTGCTCCGTAAAGGAGGATTTTATTGTCATGCAGAAGACAGATGCAGAGGTAGACTGGGAAGCCTGCAGATCTCAAGCATCCACATATGGAGCTACAATCCACAGGCCAGCATCCACAGCCCTGAACACAGTCTGCCAGTACGTGACTGCATACTAGCACACATCTCACAAAAGCTGTCATATGGGAGAGACACCAGAACGAGGTCTCTGGCTCACACTGGAGGTATTTTTCTGGCTTCTGTAACCTGGCTTCTCTCAGCCAGTTTTCTCCCAAAAGTAAGATCCCTTGTCCTCTGTTCCCCAGCCATATTCAGGCTAGCACTTGGGTTTTTTTTCAGTTTGCCCACGTTTCGTGGTACTGTCCCTGAGAGACTATTTGTTTTTCAAGTGGAGATGAAGGAATCTTTCTTTCATTTCCAAATCCTATGATCTTTGCTACAACTCCAAGGAAGGTGTACTTGACAAATTCACATGCTTCTGAGGGAGGAAAGAAAGCATTCAAGCTAAGTGAGGAAACACAGAGGCACAAAATACCTTTTATGCTTTAAAAGAGAAGTTAGAGTGAGTAATTAAATATTTTCTTCAGGTTCTTTAATGAAACACTTATATCCATAAATAGCATTTAATTTTTTTTTCCTAAAATGTTCACAAACTGTACTTTTATATGGTCAAGTCCTCCAAACATATCATTTTTATAACATTCTTTCTCAAGTCATACAGAGAAAAAAGTAATAAAAACATCCTTTCTACTGTACTGGGGGGGGGGTGGGGTGGGGAGAGAAAGAAAAAAAGAAGTGTAAGAAAATAAACAAACAGTGTCGAGGATTATGCATGTGAATGTGTCAACATTTTCCCAGGCTCTCATATCAAACTTATTTTATTTGGATAACACAAGCAGAAATAGATATATGAAGGTTTGCCATGAAAGGATGACTGCCCACAGGAGAAGGAAGATGGTCCTCCTTTCTTTGCGTGAACTTGTAAAATTCACTACCTGAGATTTGAATAATGACCAAATCAAACAAGAAGGGAGTGCAAGTCTCCAGCAATTTTTTATTTCCACATATATTTGTTCCTGAGATGTCATTTCTGTAACCCTTTTGAGAACTTTAGCTTGATAACACATTATGTCATATGGGGTAGTCATGCATTTTGTTATACCAGGCTAGATGCCATTTATGAAATATTTTTGATGTATTTTGACAAAAAAAAATCCAAGTTAGTTATAGGTATAAGTAAATACGTAACGTAACTACTATGTCTATATAGTAGTAAATATATTCTGGCTATGCAATGGTGGGTTGGCATAACATCAACAACTTCTTGTTTTACTTTGCTTATGCAGCTTGAGGGTCCTGCCCCCTTTTCATTGGTTGCCCTAGATCCAGGTTTTCTTGTTTTCTTCATATTTGCAGCTCCTTTATTGTAGAATTTTCTACACTTAAATTTTTCCATGCTGCGCACAGTTTTTGTGTCTCACTGCATAAAATTTTCTGTGAACTCATTCAAGTATTTATGTGATTTAGAAACATGCATAAGCTGCAGAGCCTAAGCTGCAATTTGTTTTTACCCAGTACTGTTTCCAACAGCTTCAAATTCTATGAAATTAGGTAAATTAAAAAAAAAAAAAAGGAAGTATCTTTCGTCATTTTATATATAAATATACAAACAAATAAATAAAACCAGAAGCTTGTCCAATTTCTCACATCTGTAATAGATCCAGCTTGCATTTGTTAAGTGTCAACTCAGTTTTTCAACTAGAAAGCCATCCTGTCCCTCAAACTCTGTATTTTCTTCCATTTTATTAAATAAATGTGCAAGAAATCAAATGAGAGAAAGAAAGGAAGAGCGAAGGCAAAACCCCAGACCCATGTATTTCACAAAATAATGATTTGATTCTCTAAGAAAGTAAATCCTGAGGTCTTGAATTGTACTTTTAGATGTGGAATAGGAAGCTGTGAAATAACTAAGGGAATTTTACTGTGTTCTTTCGTTTGCATGAAGTTGCTTTATGCTTCAAGAGATAAGAACCTTATGTTGAATTTTACTAGAATACCATTAGGCTTATGACCTGCAGACATTTGCCCATCTGTTGGGTAGAATAGCTTTCAGTGAATGAAACAAAAGCACTGTAGGCATAAATGAGTGTATTTTAATTAACCTACTTTTTGTACCCTGAAATTATCTCGTTCTTGTTGCAGTTGCATAAGTTTTTGCTTTCATACATACTAGAGAAAAAACTAAACTCTTCTAAACTAAAAGTCACTTGAGGAAATGGGTGCCAGTTTTTAAAAAACTATTATTTTACCAGCTGAAGAGTTAATCAGCACCAGAGAATATGTTTCAGTACAAGTTTAACTGCAGAATGTTCGACATAAAAGAAGTAAGTGAAGTAAAGAGGATCATGCTTCACACGGGAAAGATCTTAATTTCCCATCTTTGCCTTAAAGTAGATGATGCTGAGCAGTCATAGAGTATGAGCTGAGGGCCGATACCTAGGTCATGGTGAATATCTATATGAATATAGCTCCCTAAAGAAGGAAAGTCAGAGCTATCAGTTTCCTCGTCTTCCTCAGAGTCGCAAAACTCTCTAGTTTTCCATTCTGTTGCCAGAGATTTTTGATTCTTAGTGCTTCTAAGATGAATGGGTGATGAGCTGAATGTGAATTACACTGAAATCATGAGGAAAATACCTATTCCTCTCTTCACTCTGAGCACTGTTAAACTCAAGGTGATCTGGGATTCTTCTTTTCACTGCTACTGTAAAGTTTTTTTCATTTTCCTCTTTCATATTAAAGGTTATTCTTAATTACAGTTTGATCCCAGAATGGCTCTTCAGTAATTCACACAAAAGGTGGGGAAGTTAATTTCAAATAACCGGATGTTACACTTATGACCCAAGTGAAAAAAAAAAAAGCAAAAGACAAAAAAACGCCCAAAATCCAGACACAATTAAAAAATTTCATAAAATAATGACATTTATCCATTGACTTATATCATGACTTTCAAACGTGCCTTGGGCTCACGGATTCTAACCTGGGAGATAAGGTCTGTGATAGAGCAAACAGTATCTCCTTGGGCTTGTGCCTCTTTTCTGGTTGAAAATGTTTAAAAGTGGCTTAAGGAGATTTAGCATTTGACAGATTGAGACACACTGTAGATGACTCTGCATGGGCTCGTCTTCCACCACTGAATTTTCATACAGTAGAGTAATGAAAATTCTTTACTAGACATCAAAAACCCCACACTGAAAAAAATCTTCAGCTTCAAAAGGTCAGAGAGCAACCATTTTGTGGTTTTCTTAGAGCACTGGCTTCCCACCATCCCACCAGGATCTGAAGTTATCACATAGACACTTTGGGCTTCTGTGGTTGATTTCTATGGCAGCCTGTTTGTCAAGATGATGGAAGTTTGGATTGACATTTTAAATTTTATTTTCTAAACCCAAATATTTTGATAATGTCTGATTCAAAATTTCACATTTGGAAGAATAAATAAAACGTAATTTTAAAGAAAAAAATCTTGGAGGGGCAAGTTTTATGGTAGCAAGTTACAATTTATTGTGGTTTAATCCCAATAGGTAGCTAAACCCCGCACCGCCGCTTGCTCACTCTCCCGCTAATGAGATGGGGGACTGAATTGGAAGGATACAACTGAGAAAACTCATAAAACTCATTAAACTGAGATAAAGACAGTTTAATAGGTAAAGCAAAAGCAGCATATGATTCTATGTGCAAGCAAAGCAAAACAAGGAATTCATTCACTGCTTCCCAGCGGAAAGCAGGTGTTCAGCCATCTCCAGGAAAGCAGAGCTCCATCACGCATAATGGTTGCTTGGGAAGACAAATGCCATAACTCCAAATGTCCCCCTCCTTCCTTCTTCTTCCCTCAGCTTTATACACTGAGCATGACATCATATGGCATGGAATATTCCATTGTACATGGCAGTGACTTGGGAAGTCAAACACCCTAACTCCCCCTGTTCCCTCTTTCTCCTTCTCCCAGCTTTCATTGCTGAGCATGACGTCATATGGTATGGAATATCTCTTTGGTCAGTTGGGGTCAGCTGTCCTGGATGTGTCCCCTCCCAGCTTCTTGTGCGCACCCAGCCTACTTGCTGGCTGGGCAGCATGAGAAACCAAAAAGGCCTTGATGCTGTGTAAGCACTGCTCAGCAATAGCTAAAACATCCCTGTGTTATCAACACTGTTTTGGTCACAAATACAAAACAGCACCATACCAGCTGCTATCTCAGCCCAAACCAGTAAAATAAATGACAGTATTTTTGCATAAGTATGTGTTAATAATTACAGAAAAATAATTATAATTTTGAGTGAAAAATATGAAGGGTAAACCAATTCTATGAGCACCTTTATTTATTCTCAGCGATCTCAACTAAGTAATTTTTCAGAAAAGTTATCAGTCTTTTTCTGGTGCTTAAAAAATATTCTGTCTTCTCCACTGACAATATACTGTAATACAAATGAAAAAGAGAAATCTGGAAGGATTACTATGCATTGTCAAATCTATCATCAATTTGATACAGATGTTACAGTTTTTACAGTACGACTCATCCTGCTATTTTTATACAAAGCTCACTTTTTTAAACATTGCTTACTTTTAAACACTGTGAAGTGCCATACAGTAGTTGCACCAATGTTATTTAGATCAGAGACAACCAGAGAAATTGTTCCACTGCAGAAATTAGAACCAGACTCACTGCCTTCAAATACTAAAAGGAAACGTAACAGTGTCTTTCATTGGACCATTGATAATACATAATTAGAGTTGAAATCAATTCCATAGAAGCTGAAAACACGATAAGTCATTTGGAATGACCTTTATTTGCTTTATTTCACAGTGTTTTGGACATCACTCAGGACTTAGAAAACATTTTTCACTTTCTCTCTTCAAAGATACTTATTAATGCTCCAATTTTACTTTTTTTAATGCAAGTCTCCCCTCCCCCCCTCACCCGCTTAACCCCAAAATATGTCCTTTTCTCCTCTCCTATTTATTTTAGACTTATAGATAGTGGCTTGTGCAATTAGGATTAACAATCAAATTAAAAGGTATCCCAGTGGGTGATTTAAGTTAAATATTCATGCTACACCAGTGATGCCTTGTTATATCTAATAGATCTGGAAAGCTCAATTAAATCTTTACTTGAAGTAGGCTACTGAAGTTTTCCCTGGTTTCTTTATGAAAGTGACTTAAATCAGAGAAATTCTACCTTAAATGACCTCTTTCTCTCACACAATTCCCACCTGCCCTGTTGAAATTTACTAAGTGTTTGGGTATTGTTCCTAAATTAATATTCCACTAACCTTAGTTAAAAAGCTGGTATTACCAAATATAGTTGCAGAAGACGTTCTAAAAATATTGATGAAAAGCCCATTGTTTATTACACAGGGACCCTAGAAAGACGGGCAATATGATGTCAATATTGGATGGATTAGCAAACTGGGTGTTTTGTTTGTTTGGTTTTTTGTTTGTTTTTAAAATAGAGAATGCACTTCTGGTTAGTTTTTTATGATCACTCCTTGAAAACCAAGGTGCAGCATTACCTGGTAGTTCTTAAAAATTGTATGAGTAGAGTAGGGGCTAGACCACAGATGCTGCGGGGGTGAATGGATTACCAGTGCTTCTCTTCAAGGTAACACATGTCTTTTTCAGTCTTGGGAAATGGAATCATTGTGGTCAAGAGATGTCAGTGGTCAATGGTGTAAATGGACATCACTGAGATCAAATATGTAAGTGTCTGAGGGAACTAGCAGGAGTCCAGAGAAGAAAACAATCAGATGTATAATATGTCTGAGCAGGAAGCACTTACTGAAAGGCAGGAAACCAAACATGACAGCAAAAATTCTAACCACATAAGTCTGGGTGATCAGTTAGAAAACAAAGGACAGTTACTGAACATATTTGGAGCGGATTTATGTTAAAATCCATACATTAATCTAAACAGGGTATTGGAATTTTGCCTTTGACAGAAAAGCAAAGTGCTTTTTCTTAAAGTTAATGATGGAATCTTACACTTCTTAAAGTGCAAGATGGTAGTAAAGTATATGATATGTTAATTTGATAAATTAAGATCTGCTGAGACGGTAATGAAGATACTTTGATAAGAGATTTCTGAGGCTGAGATTTTTTACACTAAGAATGTTGTCTTGGTATTTGAAAGTGATTGTCTTTCTTACTAATGTAAAGAAGAAAAAGGATCAAAAGTTTTACAGATTATACATAAATGAATAAATAAATAGCCTGAATTATAAGGGACCTACCTGAGGAATGATTCTTCATAGCCATCCTCCCTGTAATGTCTTTATGATCTGTTGATCACCATGTTTTGGCAAGCTGAACAGAGGCAGAGGCAATGACATAAATATGAACACCAAGGTGATAACAAACTGATAGCCAAGTTTTGCTTTTTAGTGTTTTGGTTTTTTAAGTAATAGAAAATAATTATCTCTTGGTTGCACTCCTACAATATCTTAAGTATGGTTGGCTGAAGTAAAATCTTACAGAAGCAGAAAGTGTTAATTGGGCATTATACAGCCTCATTATAATCTGATGGACAACAAGATCTATTCCTTTGGTTTAAGGACCATGTTATATTAAATCCCAGATGTGTGTTTTAGAATAAATGGTATTGCAAGGTTGAAAGGCATAATAGAAAATTCAGAAGATTATTTTTCTTTTGCTGCTGTTTCTTAATAAATATTTCAGATGGCACCAAATGTCATTGTGTTAAGGATGCTTTTTGTTATTAAAGAGCATTCTGGGAAATGACAGATCCAAAAGCTTTTGAAACCAATATGAAATTTTCATGCTGGATTATGTGTAACTTCTCCACCCTCAGCTATCAGGTCTGTCTTTGGCACATCTTGTCCATCTGCACAGGGAACATGCAGAAATTAACCCAGGAGGTATTCAGTTAAAGACACACCAAAACACATGAGAATAAATCAAATTTATCTTTAAACACATGCATTACTAATGAATATATATTGTGTATGTAACAATGACTGGATGGGATTACCTTGCATATTGCATAATCTGCTCCTTGGTTTATAAATTCTTCTATGGGCCTCAGCTGGATATTTTGAGTGGAATGGGAAAAGCAATACGAGACAAACATGAGAAATTATAATAATGCAGCATTTACAAATCCCAGGGGACACAGAAAGGAGAACCTTTGAGAAAATGACAAAGTTACACCACGACTTCTTGTTTCAAAATATGTGTAGATATTCTCGATCACACAGAATTACAAACCACGCCTTTTCCACCAAAATACAGACAACTTACTACTCCCCTGCTTCTACAGTGACAGGAAAATCTGCAGCAGAGTAAAGAACCAACAAGTCTCTTCTCGCTGTTTGTGAGGGGGAAGGAGAAACTTTGAAAATACCTGTAAGTACCGCTATGCTAACAACACAATCACTTTTGCTTAATATGTGTAATCACAAAGCTTTTATTTGAAAATTAACAGTCAAAGGGATATGTATATTAAAAACTGGAGAAAGGGACACTGATCCCAGGAATACACTTAGATGTTCAGAAATACATTCCTTCTAAATTACTGTAAGTTTACCAATAGATAGATAGATAGATAATAAGAACAGAATGGAACAAAATCAGACTAGAGTCTCAGATTATGGAATTTAATTTCTGTGAATTCCTTAGCCAAACTGATGCTGGCTTACTGTGAGTTTGTATTCTTGTTGGTAGTGGAAAGCTTCTGCCACTAAAGATGAAGGAATCAATGTGAACTCAACTTTGACTAATGACTAGTGAAATTTTAAGCCTCCTGCAAACCTCTGCATCATAAGCCATCCTTTTAACTGTAAATATATGACATTAATAATAAAAAAATCAATATTCAAGAATCAAAAGTGTCCTTTCCATCCTTTCTTCTTTTATGCTATTACAGTATTACTTTGGCAACCTATTGATAAGCAGTTGCTTTCTTCTGCACAGCTACTTTGCAAAAATGGATTCCAGCAGCTCTGAAGTCTTTGGTGCTTAGACAGAAGCCCTCTTAAATCTACAGATGCTACATACTGTTGTATTACTAACCTTCATTTTTGATGTAGTCGTTTTATTATATTCTAAGAGATATGTTAATGTTTTCCATATTGTTTGGATAATCAAGTGGTATGTCAAGAGACAGTGAAAAGCACTTAATTGTAGCCTAGTTCTAAATTCCACTCATATATATAAAAAAAGAGTCCCTGCAGGCTGATCGTAAATATTCAGTCAAAGATGGTTTTTGTGTTTTGTTTTTTTTTTACTTACATTTGCTGCATTCTGAGCAGTGAAAGCTGTACAATTAAAATCTCTAGCATGAACTGATAGTTGAGCTCAGACACAATCTGAACAGAAAGTGCGTTTGATGTGCATTGCACTATGGTAGTGATAATGTCAATGGTACTAAAAATAAAAAAAATATTTTATTTAGGCTAATGTCAATCAAAACTCATGGAAATCTGTTTGAATCAACACAAATACTGATAAATACAAATGGGAAGGGGGAATTATAACTCTTACAAAAATGGCAGGATGACGTATTTTTCCAACCACATATTTAACAGGAACTGCTCAAGAAGAGTTTAAAAAAGCAGGTTGTTTATAGCATGTGTTCTGAATTTGGGAGCGTTACTGTCATTTTTATCCTTAAGAGACTCACTCAGTTAAACAAATGGAGCCACAAAATTTTTGCCCGGAGCCACAGCACTCTTTTCCCACCTCTACTTACTTCTGAACTCACGCAGAATCCACAATTCTCTGTTCAAAGCACTGGAGTCACCCCCTAACATGGCAAGAGTCAAATCCCTAGAATAATGCTGGGAGCACCACAGTGTTTAAGGAACCAGGAGTTCAACAACCTTAGCTTAGTAAAGCTGCTACTGTTAGGTCACAGACAAAGCAATTTCCTCACAGTTATTAATAATTTTGTACATGTAGGTAGCTGGTAGAAAAGGAAAAAGTAGATTATTTTCATCATGAAGGAACTTGAAAGAAATGTTAAAACAATATTTGAGCCTTTGTGAAATAATGCAGTCTGTTTCTTCAGATATGATTATCATAGAATCACAGAATCACAGAATGGTTTGGGTTGGAAGGGACCTTAAAGATCATTTAGTTCCAACCCCCCTGCCACGGGCAGGGACACCTGCCACTAGACCAGGGAGTGCTTGCATGATACTCTTTATGCATTACAAACTAGGTACCTGCTAGTCTGCTTGTGAATGTGAGTTTGCATCATACCTCCCGTGAACAGAGAAAAACCATGTCAATTCCATACAAAATCTGTATTAGGGTTTTTGTTTTCTTTGCTGAGCTGAAATAATTAAGATAGAAAGGATTTTGCACCTCATTAATTCCTAATGATTCCCTAGAGTTGCTGTTTTGCTTTGGGTTTGTTTATTTTTTTTTCATTTTATTGAGTTTTCCTTTTACTAACCTAGATGTCATATTTTGACAGGTTAGATCAAAGTTAAGGGCAGTCTAAATCAAGCTGTTCCCTCATTGAATTGTTCAAAATACTATCATAAATAGCAACAATTCCTGCTAAATATTTTCGGCCACAAAATGGTAGCATATCTTCTGTCCACTGTATATGCACCTTTGATTGTCCATCAAGCAGAATACTGAATCAGTGCCTGCTTCCAGAAAAAAAAAACCAACCCTACTAGTCTGAACTGTTGTAATAGATTATTTATGAAAAATGCTATACAGATGCTTACCAGAATAACTTTTGTATTTACAGCTTGTCCCTGAAACCCTCCTTGAGCATCCTTATTCCTACACGTGTGTAGGTATAATGTATCAAAAATAATGGCAGGAGACAGTGCCCTTCAACACATTGTTTTGACAATGATTTTATTCACAGTACCTCCTCGCTCCTTGACCCATTCCAATGCTACAAAAGGAATGCTTAATTGAACAGAACACAAAATCCTTTAAAAAGCCAACTCATTTGAAAATGTTTTTAAAACAGGGGACACGTTGCTCTTGGGTTTTCCTAGTCTCAGAAGGTCTAGAGATGATTACTATAATTTCTTGATAAAGAAAGGACAGGGCAAAAGGCAACTTGTGCCCAAAATTTCTAACCTGCATAAATTATACTTTTGTAGAATTGTACATATGTGGGGAAGATGAACTGTGACAGCTGATTGCCAACTGGCTGCTTTTTTTGGCAGACACTCACTCAAACCCATTTCAGAGTTTTCCTTAATTTGCCCAGGCTGTTTGGATAGAATCAGCACATCGCCATGTTCCTTCTCAGTTCTTGGAACCAGCTCAAGTGTGTGATAGGTTGGGTGTAACAGCATGAGCAGGCTGTTACACCTCTTACTGCCGCACACTGCGAAACTGTGTGAACAAGTGGGTGTGTAGAAAGGAACAAACACCCCGGTGCTGAAACAATGCTGCCATATTACATGTGTCCTATCCCTAAAGGACTCCAGGAGGGTAAAGACCCAAAACAGGGAAGGAAGGAGGGTGTGCTACCTCTCGCTGTTCTGGTGGAAACAGGCTATCAAACCCGCTGCTGTGTCCTAATGTTGTATCCAACCTATGAGGAAGGACAGCATGTTCCAGTAAGCATTGGGATGGTCAGGACATTACAACTCCAGGAGATGTCATAGTGCAAGAGCAAAGCAACCATTATATAACCATCTCTGCAACAAGAAATCACAGCACACAGAAAAACACAGATTAACGAAAAGTTGAAGTGAACAAACCTGAAGAGATTAATAAATCAGGTATTTTGCTCTTGTATGTTTATTCCTGTTCTTCCTAAAATATTTAGTGCTGTCTTTCCCCTTACTGATACATGGGGAAGGGGAGGGGAGGGGAAGGGAAGGGAAGGGAAGGGAAGGGAAAATATTTTCCCTTCTAGGCTGAATACACAATCTTTTTTGGCACTTTTAAATACTTTGGAACTTCCAAAAATTTTCTTCAGAACAATGGATATCTTGCTCTAAAAATTTAAAAATATATTGCCTCACTAACTTAAGACAGACCATTGCACACTCACATTTAATTTATATTTCTCAATGATATTTTATTNGAGGGGAGGCGAGGGGAGGGGAGGCGAGGAAAGGCGAGGAAAGGCAAGGAAAGGCAAGGAAAGGCAAGGAAAGGCAAGGAGCTGTGAGTATGAAAGGGTAATTTTTCTCAATTGTTATAAAATATAGTAAGACTTCTGGATACACTGTCAAGCTGTCACCTTTGGGCACTCATAGACTATCTAGTAGGTGTGAATCTCTGCCTGTTATCTGAAAACAGAATTCAAAGGTTTCCTTGGGGACAAGAGAATGTATAGTCTGAATCACTTGTTACGTTGTGTATTTTACCTGTCACTCCAATTATAAACACCACCAGACTCCAGAATGCAGCAGTTCTTCCAACTGATTCAAACAGCCCACTAGTTGATTCTCTTTCCAGCTGACATCCGATAAAACCCAGCTATTAGTCTTATTGAGAGAATTAATTGGGGGTGTATATTTTGATAAATTATGTTGAAGTAGTAAAGTGAATAATACCTCATCTTGACTGTGAAGTGGATACTTTGTTCCAATCCTATTTCCACATACAGACTTTTTTTTAATGGTGAAGTTAGATAAATTATGTGGGAGTGAGAGAATCAAAGAAAGAGAGGGAAGTAATGAAAGAGGAGCTGGTAGGGTAAGGAAAAGTACATGCGTCAAACTGAGACCAGAGATACTTTTTTTTTGCAGGTGGGAGAAGTACATCAGCTATGCACTTTCAAAAAACAGATGAGGCTGGCACTTGTGCCAAAGTATTCCTCTTCGGTATAGTTAACTTAGATCTGAGATCCAACTAGCACACTGCTGGCTCACAGAAAAAAAACAATATATAAAACTACAAAGGACTGCTGTTGCAGGTACAACATGAAGAAAACTCTTAAAGCACATCTTACTACCATCAAGATATAATTTAAAAACACAAAAACCACTGGGGGTGGGGAGGCAATCACATTTATCTTTGGGATTTTTAGCACTAAATATTCCTGTGTACTTCAAGTGCTACTAAACGAGGCTTGCTTATGCCATTTAATACATGTTTTGCTAAACAAATAGTACAAAAGTCTTCTCAGGTGAAAAAGCTTTATTTTTGGACTGCATGACTAGATCATATTTTTTGTTGTTTAATTAAAAGCAGTGGCTTTTAATGTCATAGTGTCAGCTACAAAGCTGTAATGCAGCTATGATCTGCAGTTTAGCATCTTCAGAATTCTTTGTGTGAAGGTAAGCAGGAACTTGTTACCAAGGATAATCAATGAGTCTGTGAGACCTCATATTTTTTTCCTCTTACTTTTTATTGACTTTTAGGGTTGCCAGTACTTTTGTTAAGGAAGAATATGTAAAATGAGATAAAATTAATTTTACCTGAACAAGCAAAAAATTAAAGTTAAATCTTTCCCTTGACAGTCTATTTAGATCTCAGTCACCCAATTTGGCAGTGTCCAGAACAACCTAGTTAATATCACACCAGTAGACAATGTATTTCAGCTTGTTTGGAAACCTGCACACTGGAAATCAATGCTTAAAAATTGTGTAGCAGTATGTATTCATCCACATCTCATTTTGTAGTCACCAACCTTTTAATTGCCTTATTCAATACAGTAGACCCTATTGTTTATTTTAGTTTGACTTCCAAATGTGTGAGATTTGCACTTCCCCTTGAATTAAGCAGTTATGGTCACAGTTTATTCTCCTTGACTGTGCAAAGGTATCTTCTTTTCTGCTCTGTGCCAGCTGGACAAGAAATACACTTAGCCTGAAATATTTTTTATGTTTTTGTTGATATCTTTTTCAGTAAACATATTTTTCTTTTTTTTTTTTTTTTTTTAGAATGAACTTGTGCAATGCTTATTCTATTGAATAATATTATTCATGGTTTAAGTATAATTTGGAGTGGTTCCTTTTCCTGTTCCTTTGTCCGAAGGATTTATAGAAAAGTTATGAAAATTTAAAGATTAATAAAACAAGTTTTAGAGAATTTATGTTTTCCAATAGCAGCGGTACTTCCTTACATTTAAAAAAAAGGATTTAGAAATTGAATTGTTATCACATCTGTATGCGTGTGTTTGTATACATATATATGTACATATGTGTGAGCAACTTCTGTCAACTAAGGTCAATTGGCTAAATACAAAAATTTTAATGGCAGAGGATGTTAATACGTTGTTGTATTAACAAGCCCAGAGATGAGAACCATACACTTGAGAAAGAGAACAGAGATCACAGTGCATGACAGAAGTTGTGCAAGAAATATAGTGTTCTCTAGAAGTATTATGGACACTGGAATGTGCAGGCACTGAATGTACCTCAGGTATAGGCTAATAATGATTAATGTATGATGACAGCTTATCTTCTGAGAAAAGATATATTATACCTTACAAAGCTCTGGGACGTGATCTCCTCAAATATGCCTGTATCAATCTCTATTTTTTAAAAGAAACAAAGCTGATATGTTTCAGTTTTCTGACTGTTAATTCTTTCAAAATGAAAACACTTATAGTCCTTAACAAATTTTACAAAAAAAATTTAATCAGTTGGGATCCATCATGCATTCCTTTCAATCCATCTGTTTTATGGATGGAAATATATCCTCAGATTTTCTGTACTGTTCCGGGATCTCATTGTATTATACAGGTTTAGGCTCAGTCTTCATCAGAACTGTGTTATATCAGAGGCAGGTCTAAGACAGGGAATTTAGTAGTGTAGAGGGGTGGGAGGACTTGTTCCATATCACTAATAAATGTGCTTGTTCATTGGCAGATAGCTGAGGAATTGCTACGGAAACTGGTTCTTTGGAGAAATGTCCTCCTGTGATAAACACAGGCACACAGAGGTCACGGCTTGCAGGACAGGACAGAAGAGTGATCTTGCTCTCTCGATGAAAAAGCAGTGCCAAATGAGCAAGTGGAAGTGCTGAACCAGCATGACTTGTCTGCCTGCCAGGAACAGATATGTTGGTGCGTTGCCAGGTGGACAAATGCTGAATTGCTCTTGGTCTATGAAGGTGGAGGGAAGTAACCCAAGCGTAGGTTAGCAGAGCTGGCATGACTCAGAAATAAGAGAGGAGAACCCTGGCTCATATACAGGTGGAGCAATACCAGTGTGGATCAAGGTGGTGAAGAAATGCAGTTTGTAAGTCCATATGTGAAAAGTTTCCCTTGGAGCCAGTGCAGAACCCATGGCCTAGTATGAGCTCCAGAGAAGAAATACTGACAAAGGCAGCTTTTAGAGATACTATAAGTACCATTGTTGTTTATGATCATGTAGCTAAAATCCCCATAATGCATCCTTACAATGAAGGGGTTTAATCCCATGTTTTCCCCATCTTTCCTTGCAGACACTGGAATGTATTAAATTGTATTAAATATATTAAATTTAACTCTGCCTCCCCACACATCCTTATGCTGTTTGTAGAATTGTTTTTTGCTTGACAACACTAAACTGCTGTGCAATGCTGTTACAGGCTGTCTGGAGACTACTGTCAGGCTCCTGCACACATGGTAAACAATGTGACCCTTGTGATATGAGCTCTTCCCAGCTCACATACGTATTGTGAACCTTAGTAACAGAACTGCTTTAAAAGCATGCTAGAAATCTCCAGATGAAAATTATTCTAGAGGTGTGAAATTATAATCTCCAAAATGTAAACTGGTATGAATAAATGTACAGTTTATGTACATATAAGTGTGCATCGTAGTATTCTAGTGAATGGAATAAGTAATACTCCTGTTAAATAGAGTTAAATCCAGTTGACGGCCTGTCACAAGTGGTGTTCCCCAGGGCTCAGTACTGGGGTCAGTTCTGTTTAATATCTTTAACAATGATCTGGCGAGGGGATGGAGTGCACCCTCAGTAAGTTTGCAGACAACACCAAGTTGGGTGGGAGTGCCGATCTGCTTGAACAGAGGGATCTGGACAAGCTGGATTGATGGGCCAAGGCCAATGGTATGAGATTCAACAAGGCCAAGTGCCGGGTCTTGCACTTGGGTCACAACAACCCCATGCAGCACTACAGGCTGGGGAAGAGTGGCTGGAAAGCTGCTGGGTGGAAAAGGACCTGTGGGTGTTGGTGGAGAGCTGGCTGAGTATGAGCCAGCAGTGTGCCCAGGTGGTCAAGAAGGCCAACAGCATCCTGGAATGTACCAGAAATAGCGTGGCCAGCAGGACTAGGGAAGTGGTCGTCCCACTGTCCTCGGCACTGATGAAGCCACACCTCGAATACTGTGTCCAGTTTTGGGCCCCTCACTACAAAAAAGACATTGAGGTGCTGGAGTGTGTCCAAAGAAGGGCAACAAAGCTGGTGAAGGGTCTAGAGCACAAGACTTATGAGGAGCAGCTGAGGGAACTGGGTTGTTTAGTCCAGAGAAAAGGAGGCTGAGGGGAGACCTTGTTGCTCTCTACAACTACCTGAAAGGAGGTTGTAGCGATGTGGGGGTTGGTCTCTTCTCCCAAGTAACAAGCAATAGAACACAAGGAAATGGCCTCAAGTTGCACCAGGGGAGGTTTAGACTGGATATTAGGAAGAATTTCTTCACCAAAAGGGTTGTCAAGCATTGGAACAGGCTGCCCAGGGAAGTGGTTGAGTCACCGTCCCTGGAGGTATTTAAAAGATGTGTAGATGCGGTGCTTAGGGACATGACTTAGTGGTGGACTTGATAGTATTAGGTTAATGGTTGGACCTGATGATCTTAAAGGTCTTTTCCAACCTAAATGAGTCTAAGATTCTATGATCCTATAAATTTTGATCAAAAAATACCACCTTAAATTTAGCAAATTATTTTATTTATTAAGGTTTGGAAAAATCACTTTTTTTCCATCTGGAAATTATCTGTTTCCTGAGGTAGCCATAGAATTTGAGATGGAAAATTATATATACATTGACATGCTGAAGACACACAACAACATGCAAGAAGTAACACCTGTAGGAGTACCTCCATTTTACTAAGTGAAAGCACTCAGGGTTTGGGAGACCCAATTTCAATTCCCTTTCTCTGTTTGATGGATACTCAGTCTGTGTTTGAAGTCTCTGAACAGGGTTCTAACCACTGTAATTACAGTAGTCCACATGGGATACTCTTAGTCTCTATTAATGTTATTTTCTCTTCTGAATATTCACTAGTAGAAGGACTGAAACCCTGTCACCTCCTGAGTTAGTGACTTACCATTAGGACAGAGTAACTTTTTTATTTTGGGGGGGGCTTGGGTTCGTTTTTTGGGGGGGTGGAAAGCAGGGCATATTAATTTACCAGTTATTGGATAATCTGAAATTATGTCCTTTCATATATTCTCCATGAGCTGTTCTACCTTCTATAAAATTATTTAAGTGTTATTATCTTCCTGGGAAGTGCGGCACCTGAGTATACCATCTGTTCTGGAATATATTTATTTATTTGTAGAAGTGGAAAAACATCAAAAGAAAACACTGAATTAGCTTATCATTTAGTGATTATAGCTTGGTGAGTCCCTAGAAATTAAAAAATGTTGATTTCAAACTTCCTTAGGGAAAGTACAAAATTGAATGGTGCACCTCCTCCCCTGACAAGATGCCCAGCCTCTCTGTTTTGTGAAACCAGCCCTTCATTTTCTTCACTTTTCATGTCTAGTCCAAAATGGAATATTTTATTTTGTCTCAGAAAAAAGAAATTTCATCCAAGTTCTCATTTTGGAAAGAAAAAACAAAATATTCCAGTATTTATTCAATCCATTTTTTCTGACTGGGGTTCATCAGGCAATGAAGAGGGGAAGGGCAGCATAGATTTATATGTCCCAATCTAAATCTCTTACAGGACCAGAAAACAAAATATTTATTTATTTATTCAGAACAGGAACAAGGATGAAAATCAACACACAGTAAAAATTGCTGTTTGGATAAAGAGAGTTCTGTCCACCGCCTCACAAGTTGTACTGTCTAAATCCTTTTACACAATATACCTGAAATCCTTACAGTACTTTGCAGGGCTCTTTCACTAACTTGTAAACACACAGAAAAGAAGAAAAGCATCAGTAACAGACTAAGGCAGCAGTAATGAACTGTGGAGTCAAACTGCTGATAACAACAGGAGTTTAATATTAGCTATTAACCTCTACAACATCCCTGCATTCAACTTGGAACCAGCTCTCAGAAAATGCTACCTTCCCTATTGATATGCAACCCAAGAGAAATATTCACTTCTGAAGTTCTTGTAATTACAAATTCTACTCTTGAGAACAGAGACTGTTGAGAACAAAAGAACTGAAGTAATTGTGAAGCTTAAAATGTATGGATGCTCAAAATTTTGCAAGTATGTTTTTTTTTGTGGATGAACTTGTCACTTCTGTGCAGATATGTGATTTCTCCTGCAGAGACTGCAGGTCATCTTCAATAGCAAAAGATGGATTTCCGAACTGCAGGAGGCAGGGAAGTGCATGGCTAGCTGAAGCTTCAAGCAAATTCTCACAGTTAACTGTGTAACTAGAATTAAACTGGTTATGTGCAAGTACAAACTCTCCACACTTTAAGGAAAACACATTTTTGGGGGCGGTAGGGTAAAGAAAGGGGGAGACACTAAACTTTTCCTTCAGTATCACGTTTTAAGCAGCTCTGGGTCAAATTTTGAAAAGGCTGCTTCTAGCTCCTATGATGGCTTGAGTTTCCATAACCAGAGATGGCCAGGTTTGTCAAGGAGAGGTGATACGTTTTACTAAATAGAGTTTACCTTCCTCCAGCTTTATCAGACAAGCTTCTGGGAACACAGTCTGCAGTACATACCAGTTGGTCTAATACAAGAAGGGCAAAAAAAATGCAAAAATAATGCTTCTTCCCACCAAACATTGCCTTGCATTTATCTTTAGATTGTTGTGGATACAAATAACATTATCACTATGAAAAAAACACCCAAGGGGGTGTATTTGTTCAGTTTTGGAGTTTCTCACAGCTCTAATCCATTGCTCTGGACACACTTAACTCTTTGATCCATTATTATGCTCACTGCATAGTTCCCTAATTTCAATTCTTGTGAAAGATCTGGAAAATATACATGGAATGACCTGTTTTATCATGTGCAATAGTCAAACTTCCTTTTAGTTCCTTTTGTTGCTAAATTTTATGGTCTGTATGTAGAACCAGAGTAATCTGTGGTTATTTCATAGATTCTGTGAATATTTGAAAGCCTTGCTCCAGACCACTAATGGTCTTTGAGAAGGTTTCACATTATCTCATAACTTTGCCATCTCAAATCACTGCAGGATTTTAATCATTAAATCTAAACAAAACAGCAACAACAACAAAAAACCCACAAAAACTTTCCCCTGGCACTGCTGCAGTGATTTTGTGATGTAATTGATTTCTAATTAATTGGTAATGTAAGCACTACTTCTAGCCTATCATCTTATGAAGTTTTTTTCAAAATGCATCACAATACAGAAGGAAAACTGATGATGGCCCTTCAACATGACTAAGCTTGTCTAGATCCTATTTCTTCTTCTCCAGTTAATTTCTCTCCTTCAAGGGGATGGTTGGGACAATTGTTTGAAGTGCTGAAAAAGTGGTAAAAGTCTTCAAGCAGGATTTGTTGGAAGCAGAGAGAAACTGAAATTAAAAAAACCAGCCAATCCTCAAACCCCCAACAAAACAAATATCTATTTTCTTAACAGCGTATCTTTATTTATGTCTCTGTCATTGGTTGACTAGTTCGAGTTCCTTTCTAAGCTAAATTTTACCTACCTAATGGATTTTTTTGATAACCATAAGCAGTCTACCACAAACATGTATTTTAATCTTCTGTCTTGCACATTTACAAACAGGAAATTTTTTAACTGATTCAAGTTAAAATTATACTGTGACTTCAGGCTGTCCTAAAAAAAAATGTAAACAAAATTTAAATCAGTAAAGAAGTTGGAAATCTTTTTACATGTCTTCACTTTCTTCATCCTTAAAACTTCTCAAATTTTGTAGTTTTTCCCTCAGAATTAATAGGGCACTAAACACAAAATCAAACACTAGCATGCTAGGACTTTCACAAACACAGGAGTCCAAGAGCTGAAGCTTTACAAAAGTGTCCAATATTTAAAATACTGAAATAAAGTAAGTATGCACTGTTATGAAGATGATGCATACCATGTTTTTTAGCACAATTTTGCTATCGGCTGTAAGACTTGATGGCAAATGTTCAGTTTCTTTAAATATAGTTAAAAAAAGGAGTGTTGTTCTCTTGGGTAAAAAGTAAAGCAATACAAAACACTATTAAGGATAATGAAAATCTGTTAGTTGGCATGTTTACAGTGTGTTGAATACACAATAGGAAATATAAAAATCACTTCAACTTCTACATGACAAATTTGAGTACTCTTGCTAAAATAATACGTATATTTTTAGATCTCCAAGATATATAGCTAATGATAAAATCACAACACTTTCCATTTTGATGTTTTTATCAAACTTCTGCTTCTCTTAAAGAAATAAAATGTTTCATGTCACTTCTTGGGATTCAAAAAGTGTAACTAAATTCCTTTCAACAACCATGTGGCTTTTCATGCTCAGAAGTCCATATTGTAAATGCAGTCATACAGAGTGAAAATCAGGGGGAACCCCCCAAGGCACCCCAGTTAATAATATAGAATGCAGAGGAAATGTATGACAAGGTTCCTTTCAGATATCCACCTTCCACTGTAAAATGGAAAGGGCATAAATTATCTGTTTCCTATAAAAAATTCAGAAAACGAGAGTTAACGTAACAGGCAGAGGTTTTAGCAACATATGCACTATCCTTTTGCTGCTTCTTTCACACAATACTGTTCTCTTCTATGCCTGGATAGTAGTTTCATCAACTACCCTTTCCAAAAGCTAATAATAATAATAAATTTTTATGTCAGAAGCCAAGAAACTGCTTGTAATGTGTAGGTAGACAATTATTTTTTTATACAGGCCACAGTTACATCCCAATTAATTGCTATTATTCTCACTTGATCAAGACTTTAACATGCAATTTTTTTACAAGACTGATGCTGAAAATTATTGACATGAGCAGACCACTGCCATTGGGGTGATGAACTATGTAGGAATTTGACAAGAGAGGTCACTTTAATGAATATAAGCTATCATGGTTTTTTAAACCTCAAATCAATACTGTTAAAAACAGACACCTTCCTCTTCCTCAGCCTACTTATTTTTTTTTTCATTTTCAAATACTACTTTTTTGTTTTCATCTTTCTTTTACTGAAGATCTTTTCCTGTACCTCTACGTCTTTGTCTCTTCATGTTGCCTTTATTTTCTCTTTCCTTTTATCACTGTCTCACTTTTTGATCTCTCTCTTTATACTTCTACTTAGTAAAGTACAATGACTATAAACTCTTTCTGCAAGTCACTACTACCTTTCAGCAGATGGCACTGTTATTTAGTCTAACTAGCAGGGCAAGATAATTAACTTTAAAACCCTTCTTAAACAATAAAATATAGACTCCTTTTCAACTGTATTTCCACCTTATACACAAAACCGGTGACAAAATTACTGAAAAATATTAGAAAATTATTTTTAAAACGCGAATGTGATAAAAATACATTATTACATGCAGACCTCCTTTAAAGGGTGTCTGGAACCATTTAACAAACTGCCACTCTTCTTCCCTTAATGAACTACAAAAAAAAAATAAAATTGGGGGGTGAATTTATAGCACATAGCAGCATTGCCCTAGAACCCAAGCAGCTAATTTTGATTTTGTTGGTATGGTTGCATATACACATCTGCAAAGAACTGCTGTAGGCAGGAGAGTGGTCCCTCTGCCTGTGTGTGGTGCAGGCTCTGTCCGGCATGGGGAGATCCCCGGGGTCTGCACTGCAGGTTCCCACAGACGCCCACGGAGTCCGGTGGAGAACAAGCAAGTGCTCTGCCAATGCTGTCACGAAAACATGCAACTTCTGTCAGCTCCAATTACAAGGAGAAGATGAATCACGTCTCTTAACTGCATCCCCAGTGGCACTTTGGCTGCTGGAAGGCAGCTGTGTGAGCAGGAGTTTCTCCAGGCTGCTGCCAGCCCCACTGTTTTCCCAGCGGCTCCCTTCTGAGGATCCCTGAGGTAGAAAACCACACTCTATCAGTTTTCTCAGACTGATCCATGCACTTCTACTTGCAGATTGCTCCCATGACCTTTCTGTTACAGTTAGCACTGGCTATTTTACCTCTAACACATCCTATAGCCTTTCAGCTTCAGTTGCCTTTCATCGTCTTGCCAGACAAACTTCTAACGGTGAGGCTGCTGCAATTTTTCCGGCCCTCAGACTATTACCCCCTGCTGTCCTTCCACCAATTGGGAAAGACCAGGAAAGGGGGACTGGGATGGGAAGCAAAAGTTTAAGGTGGTGTGGACTACAGACTCCTTGTGATCAGTGATACAGGGCTGAAAGGTCCTGCCTCAAGTGTATGCACATAAATAAGGGACAGCCTTCAGGACATTATTATGGGGAAAGCTCTCATACCTTTTCTGGGAAATTAGCATGACTGGATACTCTCTGGGGCACCTGTGGGGAGTAAGAGGATGAACCAGAAGTCTGCTTGAAGTTACAGGACTACTATCTCATTGGGTTCACACAGACATGGTAGGATAGCTCACACAGCTGGAGCACTGTGATGAATGGACACAGACTCTTTAGGAAGGACAGGCTGGGCAGGTAAGGAGCGGGAGCTGCCTTTTATGTGAAGAACAGGAATGCATGAAGCTCTGCCTAGACATGGAAAATGGCCAGTCATGAGCTGGGTCAAGAGTAGACTGACTAATGCGGGTGATGTTGTGGTGAGTGTCTGCTACACACCACCTGATCAGGATGTAGTAATAGATGAGGCCTTCTTTAGGCAACTGGGAGAATTCTCAAAATTTGCCAGCTCTGGTCCTCATGGGGAACTTAAACAACCCCAGTATCTGCTGGAGGGACAACACTGCTGTGATGCACTAGCAATAAAGGAGGTTTTGAGAATGCAGAGACAATAACTTCCTAACACAGGTGATGAAGGAGCCAACAAGGAAAGCGCGGTCTGGTAGGTCTGATTCTTACAACAAGAAGAACTGGTTAGGGATGTGAAGTTCAGCAGAAGCCTTGGCTGTAGTGAACATGAGATGGTGGAGTTCAGGATCCTCAGAGGAGGGAACAAGGTAAAAAGCAGGATCACATCCTTGGTCTTCATGAGAGCAGACTTTAGCCATTTCAGAGGCCTGATTAGAAGAATCCAATGTAATACAGTCCAGGGGAAAAAAGAGGAGTCCAGAAAAGCTGGTTCATTTTCAAGACCCACCTCCAGCGGTCCATCCCAACATGCAGGAAATCAAGCAAAGGCAGCAGGAGGCCTTCATATATGAATGAGGAGCTCCTAACAAGACTCAAATGTAAAAAGGAAGCATACAAGAGGTGTAAGCAGCACTGGGTGACCCAGGAAGAACACAGACATACTGTCAGAGTATGCAAGGATAGCATTAGGAAAGCCAAGCCTACTTCGAGTTGTATCTGGCAAGGGATGTAAAGAAAGATTGATTTCTACAGGTACAGCAACAGCAAAGACCCTTTTCCCTTCACTCTCACCTACCTCAACTCTCCTAAACATTTTTGCTGCTTTCAACTCCAGGACCCTGTCCTAATTTCCTTTGCTCCTACCATCATCTTCCAACACTTCACAGTTCTTTAAACATCATCTGTCTTTTCCCATTTGCCATCTTAATTGCATTTTTTTCTGTACCTTTAGTCTCATTTCTGTTTTTCATCCCTTTCAGTTTTATATTTTTTTCTTTTTCTTTTGACTGTCAAGCTACTTTCTCAAGGAAGTCATAGTCCACCACCTCACAGATATTCACATAATTAAGCCAAATGAAGTTGGCAGTTTTTGTACACTAGGTGTTTATGATTCATAAACTGACAATGGAGGTACAGAAGCATAGCCTTTTAGATGCTTTATTTTTACTCCTGTAAGACTTACTGCTGCTATTTCCATGCCCTCCATCAAGCTTACATAGCTTCTCTCAGTGTTTCATGCTTCCTGGTGCATGTCAATGCCCCATCCGCTGTCAGAGTATTTCCGTTGTCCACTTTCTGTTCATTGAACAGTACCCAAACCCTTTCATCTTTCCTTCATGTTTCTTTAAGATCCCCTGAAAAATTCTTAGATTTCTTCACATTTTGGTCTGTTCACTTAATAATTAGGAAACATTAAAAATTCTTTAACTTCAGATATGACTTTCCTACTTGTTCATTCATTCATCTTAGATATAATTCTACAAATCTTTTCAGCACAAGTGGCTCATCACAAACTCCTTTCATCAAGCCTTAATTCTTATGTTATGTTGCAATTACTTTCCAGTCTTGCTAAAGCGAGAAAGTTATTGTTGGAAAACTTCCAAGTGGATCAAACTGGGGAGAGGGTGCTAAATAGTAATGAGTCTGGGAGCAGATGGTGTGGATGTGTGTGTGTTATGGAAAATATTTAGATTTCAATAAATATACAAGTACTAGGAGAGAAGAAATTATTTTAATTCTGCTAATATTTTTATTTAAACTTCATATTTTTCCTGGTAACATGGTAATATGAACATCACGTTTTCACAAGGCTGTCATCAAATGCCATTAACAAATAAGAGTATATAATAAGAGTATATAAGAGTATAAGAGTGTGGCCAGCAGGTCGAGGGAGGTCATCCTCCCCCTCTACTCTGCCTTGGTGAGGCCACACCTCGAGTACTGTGTCCAGTTCTGGGCTCCCCAGCTCAAGAAGGACAGGGAACTGCTGGAGAGGGTGCAGCATAGGGCTACCAAGATGATTAGGGGACTGGAACACCTCTCTTATGAGGAAAAACTGAGGGAATTGGGTCTATTTAGTCTGGAAAAAAGACGGCTGAGGGGTGACCTTATTAATGCTTACAAATACTTAAAGGGTGGGTGTCAGGAGGATGGGGCCAGGCTCTTTTCAGTGTGGCCCAGTGACAGGACAAGAGGTAATGGGCACAAACTTGAGCGTAGGAAGTTCCATCTCAGCATGAGGAGGAACTTCTTTACTTTTAGGGTGGCAGAGCACTGGAACAGGCTGCCCAGAGAGGTGGTGGAGTCTCCATCTCTGGAGACATTCAACACCCACCTGGACGCGTTCCTGTGCAACCTGCTCTAAGGTGACCCTGCTCTGGCAGGGGGGTTGGACTAGATGATCTCCAGAGATCCCTTCCAACCCTATATTTCTATGATTCTATAATATTATGGATGAAGTTGTTCTCCAAATCACATCATTCAATGCCCGTTAGAATATTTTTATGGCATTTAAACATTATCAAAATATGGATTGTGGTAATATCCTATTATCTCCATTGCTTAAAAAATCCTTTGCTTCTCAGAAGAATTGTAGTTTTCTGGATTAAAATGAACAAAAATAATTTGGACACTGAGAGATGAAAGAGATTACTACAAATTTAAGATAATCTAACTTGCTGATTGCAAAAAAACCCCTTATCTGTTGAATCAGAGCTGAACAATAACTGTCAACGGTTGGGCCAGCCAGGTAGAAGACCTGGATGGAAAATGTGACTGCTATTTTTGAAGCAACCAGGATATAACACGTCAAGAGTCGCAGTTATTGCTAACTGTTAACCTGCATTTCAAAAATACACTTCAACAATACCGTGGAGAAATCTGATCTGTGTTGTTTGCTTAAATAAATTATCTAGAATTCAATAAGGATGTTAGCTGATAAGTTTTTGACCAAGCAAATTAATTTAAATGCTATGAATTTGCCATTTTTACATTGTCTTGTGTTTTCAGTAAAAATGCTGTCTGACTGCCAAATATTTGTTGTCTGAGAACAAAATGGATTTTAACATAAAAACCCTAAATGCCCAATATTTTTGAAAGATTTTGCTGTAAATCTCAAAGGGACACATCCAAATTATTTTGTCAGCCCCTTTGTGTGGAAAAATAATTTTTACCCTTCCTGTTTCCCTTCCACTATCCAAAGCTGACCTAAATTGCTTAATTACAGGTAGGAGTTTTGAAGTTTAGCAGCATTCTTTGAGTCAAACATCCCAGAATCTTGTTCTGGCACAGACCAGAGCAAAATTTGCTCCAAAAGTAGGAGTCCTGTCCAAAGGAAGACTTTATTTACATATTGAAAAAGAAGTAGGAAAGAGACAGAGATGCACCTTTCTAATATTAGGTAACAACCTGATTTGTGACATAGAAAACTAGTTAAATTGCTAAAGTACTTCACAAGTATTGACATGCCATGAATATTACACATCTCCACGATAGATTCTATTTGGTTTAAGTTCTGTAGTCTTGTTGGAGCTCTTATTTTAACCCATGTTCTTACCCTTTGACTTAGTCTTGCCATTCATGGGAAGAAAAATCCTCTCTGCATTAGCGGAACAGCAAAACTTATTACAAGTAACATTCCTTAAAAATTAGCAAATCCTCTGAAGTATCTGAATCTTTTTTTAATACCCTGAAAATTCTTCTATGTGTTCCTTCTATCTGCCTTTTCTCTGCTATAATATTGCAGAAACTTTGATACAGTTATGAGACAAGATATTATGCTAACATTTTTTGGTGGTTGCAAATAACAATTTTTTAAAAGAGTGATTTTGTCCTTTAACACATAGTCAGGGAGAACTATCTTTGTGACCCATCCTTGACTCTTAAAGTACTGCTATTGCGTTACAAGAAAATGGAAATATTTTAAATTAATAATGTTAATTTTTCATAATATTAAAGATTATATTGTGTAACTTCTGTCTTCTCATTTTTAATGCAGGATATTACTTGCTGTAGAACATCTGACATGAAATGAATTAGTACATTATGGTAAACTACCTACCTAAGCAAGTTGTGCCTGTTGTACTTTTGACAGTAGCACTCTTTATGCATCCAGAATAAATATTTTCTTAAAGTTTTTTTCACTTATCTAGGAGGAAAAACTGGTTTTGAGGGTGGGTATCCTAGGTTAAATAGGATACTGGGGTTTGCATACATCTAGGAAAAGGAAAAACATGTTTAAACTTAACAAAACTTTCATTTTCCTTATCAGATCATATTTAACTATCAAAGTTTCTTCTGAGAAAATGTACGGCTAAAACATAGCTAACAGAATACTGTATTTCAGAAGCACTGAAGACTATCAGCATTTTTATTTTCATTCTAAAAATTAATTCCCATATGAAAGTTAATTTTTAATTAGATGCATGGATGACAACTCATTTACTGATGCTATAAAATTACTTCCCAGCTATAATAATGTTGTTAGATAAGGTGTATTATTAGTTAGTTCAGATATGTTAAATTGGAAGTAAGGGAAGACACCGATTTGGACACATGCACAGTTAAGTGCATCTCAAGTAGAATGACTACAATTTATTCACATGATCAAATACAAAAAGTAAAAGCTTTTTCAGGACTATTAATAACTGACTAAGGAATCTAGTTCTAAAATTCTGAAAGAGGTATGCGGTAAGGAATCTCTTACAGTAATTATAGTGGCATCAGTTAAATCATTACTGCATTAAATAACTATACAGAGTATATTGTACCAGAGCAAAGTATGTGCTTACAGCTATCAACTGTTTTTCATAATGAGCTTTCTCAATGGCAATATGGGAATTTCAAAGCTTGCTCCTACTTTCTCTTTGGTTTAACTTTCTGCGAGGAGATAGTTAGTTGCACTTTCAGATCAAAAAGTAAAATGCCCTAGAGCCTTGGATGCCAGAGGAGATTTATGGCAGGTTGACCAGAGTCTTCAGAGAGCTTTGGAAGATTTTTTTTGGTATTTTATTATTAGATACATTTCCAATGCCAGTAGGATTCTTTGTGATGCTGATGAATTGCCTCAGTGTGACAGGACTAGTAAACCTGTAAACATGTTCATATGATCCACAGGGAAAAAGGATGAGAGCTTTTATGAAGCCAATGCAAAAGTACTTGGTAACTGAACACAGTCAAGGACTTTACATGCTCAGGACAAGTTAGTATTAGGAATTCTTGGATAGTGCACATAAAGAAATTTAACTCTACAATTGAAATGGGCGATGAACAGTTTACTGAGATACATTCTCTGTGGTTAAACCTGGTAGTCATGCTAGGCCAGTGCACTTTTAATCTCCCAAGGTGTAGTAGCACTCTGCCTTTTTCTCTGTGTTCTTATTATTCAGACTTTTTTTCTTTTCTAAAGTGCAGATGTAGTGGTGTTAGGCCTCTGATGGTATCCCAAAACCTTAAGCACTTATTTGCTACATCTCCAGAAACACACAATAGTTGAGGCACTTCTACAGAGATTTGCGACAGAGCACAGTTACTTATATTGGCATCAAGAAACATGCAGAACTTGGTACAATAAAAGTATAGACCCGTATGTATTCTCTTGCTCCAGGAATATTTGAGTATTGTTTGATAACCAGTGGTCAATGGTTTCAACACGTCCATGGTTTGCTCTCTTCCCTACATCTCTAGCTTGCAGTTTCCCTAATCTCTAGCTACAGCAGGCAGCAACAGCCCCTTTTTTGCACAGCAACCATCAGTTTTTTGGCTGATCAGCTCCAATGGTGTTCGGAGACTGTAGCTGGGCTATGGGCAGGGCTTTCCTTACAAAGCATCCTGCTTCCTCAGCATGGTTGCTGCAGCCGGAGGACGTCATAGGGATGCTCTGCTTCCTGGTGTTCCTAAACTCCCTTCCCACAGCAAGACACGTCTCAGCAGGGAGAGGTGAGGGGACCAGGACTTCAGAGAGTACCTTGGAGCAGAGTTTCACTGCGAGGATGTGCCAGCATGAGGACCAGGATGTGCTTCAGATAAAACACTGTTTACCAGCCTTTCTGGCTGCTTCTCTCCCCGTCTTCCTCAATTTTTTATTTAAAATTGTTTGGTCTAAAGATTAACAACCCTCCCTCATTTCCTTGCCAGACAAGCTTTCCTAACTGGTGTCAGGAAAAGTATAAAAAGCCGAAAAGGAAAGGGAGACAAGTTCTGCACCTAGTTTAGGTATGTAGCATGGCATAGGTAATTACAGAGAGTGTTTATCTGTTGCCTGAGACTGATGCTGCTTCTCCATTCAGGAGAACTCAGACTGCACTACTTATCCTCACAGGAGTTTCTCCTAGTTTTGCCACCTGATCACCAGTTATCAATGTAGCTTACTTTGTACAGCTTCCACTACCATGGAAAAGAATATATATTCCTGTTTTGGCAAAGGAAAGGAACTGTGTGCTATCACAGAAAGGGTATGGGAATAAGTACCAATCCAAAGCTCAAAATTTCCTCCCTTCTCTTGAAAATAACTGTAGTGCAACTAATGTTATGAGAAGAGGAGGAAGGAGCAGGGCTTCAGCAATAAAAAAGACTTCTCTAAAGCAGTGTTTCAGGAAATTCAGGGAATAGCAATCCTTTCAAACAGAAAATGAAGTTCCACCAAAATTAAGTTTCAGGGAAATGGCTGAGACCATTCTTTGTGTTTCTGTGTTTTCCCTTGCCATAAAAATGGACAAGAATGTCTCTATTGATGTCTCAGTTTAAGGTTGAGTCATTTGCACTGAAACATCTTGATTTGCCAAAGCAAACATTCATCTCATCTATCTGACAATCATCTATTTCTGAGCAATCATGAGATTTCATAGGAAATGGGGACTCTCTGCCTCATCTCTGCTAAGGGTGCAGCCCTTTGGCTGTATGGCATCTGCCATGAAAAAACACAGCTCTGCTGTACTGCCCAGCTGACCCAAACACAACATTCTGTGGAAACCCAGAGCTCACTGATGGAGAACATGCTGAACGCATCCTGTGCAATGATGGGGAAGAGTATCCTTACAACTGGAAAGACAAGCAGATTAAATAATTGATTACACTTCCCACTACCATATGGTAGCAGCCAGCACACAAAAAGCTTCACTGGCCACTAAAAAGTCCCAGAAGTATATTTATTCTAACAACCCATCACAGATTTTTGTTAAAATGTCTGGGACAGACATTTTCATTCCCTGCTGTTATGCCATCTCGTGTTCCCTGTCTTTCCAACTAGCCCTTCTCCTCCTGCACACATCAGTCAGGCACAATTACACAAACTTAACTGATAGTTCACATCAAAGAGCAAACCAGCACATAAATCCTCAGCACAATTCTCTCTGGAGACACAAGGAACACGAAAATACAACTCTTCACAGTTACCAATTTCTAAAATTTACAGGAAAAATATTTAAACACCTTTAAAAGTAACTTTTCTTTAAACTAAAGACTGTGTCATTGTTCAAACATGATCTTTTCCATGTATAAACACACACATTTGTGTGGAGATATGTATATATATACACACACATACAAGAAATGCCCTTCTAGAAATGCTTTGGTCTGAGCCAAGTCAGTTTTGAAGACGCATGGGTTGAAGCAGAGTTAGCAAATTCAGGATATCAGAGTCTCAGGGTCGATAAATGTGGCATTATGAACAAATTAATTTTTTATTATTCCTAAAACCTGAAAATGAATGCATCAACAAATGAAACTGCAACAGAGAGATATAATTCGCTGTCTCAGTTCACAGTTAGATTAATGGAAGAGTCATGCAAAGAGTGATAGGACTAAACAGTTTCAAATTACTTCATTAACATTAGAGGCAAACCCAATAGTGTGCATCTAGCAGTTGTAATAGCTGCAGTTAAGATTCGAGAAAACAGACAAACAAAAAAAGGTTTTCACTAAAATATAGATATGTATTTATGATGAGGAAAGTATCTCAAGGGATTTGATACTTGGAACTTGAAAGGGATTTAATACTTTGTAACCACCACCAAGAGCGCTGATATTGTAGTTTGTGGTGTTTTTGGTTTTTGCGTTTGTTTTTTTTTTTATTATTTTATTTTTAGGGGAAAGCGAAGGGACTAGGCTCTCATTTCTCATTGCAGTACCTCTCTCTCCAGCTTCACAAGTTGTCATCTCGCTTTCAAAACCTTCAAAATTCTCCTGCAGTTAGCATTTTTCCAACTCTGTAACCGGCCTGCCTTTCCCTTTACACCATTTTCTATTATATCAACTACTTATCTTCAAATATAAGTCCCTCACAGACAGTCCTTCCTTTAGCTATATCTCTTTATAAACAAATCAACTCACATGACTCACTGGGGTTTGAACATAAAGTTCTTGGATAATTTTTCTTATTTCTCAATTATACTTGTAATTTATTCTTTCCTCTTGAAAGTTTTTCTGTAAAAATCTATACAGTGATTTCATTCTTCTTTTTCAAATCCATGAGACTCTATCCATAAGTTGCATTTTGCTAAGAACTGAAGACTCTCTTCGTAAACACAGGATCTTTATACTGAATGTATATTGGATTTTGATTCATTACCAGTGCTATTGTCAACTATGATCTGTGTTTTGCTGTTAGTGTATCTGGCAAAAATCTCTTCCTTATGTATATTTTCTCATTCAGTATTGATTGGCCATCTCCTTCCTTCAGCTGCATTAAGGTACCAATCTACATCATCTGTGGTTTGGGAGAACTCACATCGTAATAATTTTACCATTTCAATTTACAGGACTGAGTTTAGAATATTCCTATCAAATCAAGGGGAAATTTCTTCTGATTGCACAAAAAAATACCATAGCACTAAGCACTTTTGAAAGTCCAGTTATTACCCTTTTTTCAGTAAAGAGGTTACAACTAATATTTGTAAAGGATTGTAAACAGAATTCAAGTTTACGTTTCTCAAATTTGTTGCTTCTATCGGTGTATTTATTAGAAGGAAATCATAAACTTCCCTGTCCCACATAGCACACATGACATTTTAGTACTTTTCCTTCATTGAAAAAAAAAATGTCAGCTGGTTCAGCTGCTTGTGCCTACATAGGGCACCGCTAGTGCAAAAGGTGCTCTCAGGTGCTTTCTTAGCAGGCAGAAATTATTTAATGATACAGCTATTATTTACAAAAAAAAAAAAAGGCTAAAACTTTTTGCAGGAGAACAGAACTCAGGAGGTACCAGATGTCATCTGAAGCTACTGCTGTTCAGGTCTGGACATCCATAAACTGCCAATGAAACTCAGTCATGAAGATACCCATTAACAGTCCAAGCCAATGAATTAGACAAAGGGAGGCACTACAACTACAAAAGAATTAACTGGGTTTTTTCTTCTTTCCATGCTAATTAGCATGCTATATTTCCATGCTAAATGTAGTTAATCCATATGAGGAAGCGTATTGTTCACAGGAAGTAGCTGTACTACCTTTCATTACAACTACCAATTAAATTCCTTTAAAAAGTGTACTTTACTGCTATGACTCCACACATGCTCCACACACATCATTATTCATTTGCAAGAGAGAAAGATTTTTTGGTGTTACAACTCCAATTAAAATAAGTTATTGAGTAAACAACAGGCCTTACTGCTTATCAAACATCCATATATGCCTTTCTGCCTATACACTGTTGCAAAATCATTCACAGTTCAAACTGATTGGGAAGTTGATCAACTCAAAGTCCAGAATATCTGGTTGAAGAGATAAATCGTCACTTGTCTTAGAATAAGTGTTGTCAGTCCTTCTGTAAAAATGTGTATGTCCTGTCTTTTTTACTTTCTCCTCCTCTCCTTCTTAATCTCTTAATGGGATAAGAGGAAAAATATCCTGATTATGAGGAAGTAAAGCAAAACGTAGCTTTGTTTAGTTTACAGAAGGCCAATTCCGTTGACTTTAGGTCACTCCGTTAGATCTGATTCTTCTCCTAGGCATTTCCTGAGGGAAAACAGATGAACTCTTGAGAGAAGTTTGGTACAGCTGGTAGCTATGTCAAGAAGAGTTCAGGCTTCAGGAAAAGCCAGCTTGTTGGCTGCCAAATCTAACTATTACTGCCTTATTGAATGTGCATATGTCTGGAACAATGAATACACGCATTTTTATTAATACATTTAAAAAATTGAAATGACAGATAGATCATTGATTATCTTGTTATGTATTTCAACTTCAACTTTTTGTTTGATGAGTATTTCTTTATATTAATGGTTATAATGCATTATAATTTGAAAAACAAAATGTTAACTGTTTCTTTCATTATAACACTAATCCAAAATGCTTAATATAGATCCATAAACAGTGTAGTGTATGTTAAAACACTTACATCAAAACTTGCTGATTCTCCTGAGCCTTACTTTGAGAACAGCTAGTAGAGGGGCTTTTTCAAAAAATAAAAATACCCAAAAAAGCCAACCAAAGCTTTTTAAAGGTTTTGAGTGCTTTGTTATACTTTTAGAGCTTATTTTTCATCTCCGAAAAATTACAAATTGAATTACTAAGAACTGTGTATTTGTAATATACACACAGTATTATAATTTAGAATTGTAATGTTCACATTAAAATAATATTATATTATCAATTTTATTTATTATCAATATTATTAATTGAATACTAGATTCTTTCTCATTAGAATTCTAGCTGTAATTTTTGTAGCCATTTTTGAGATCACAACAAATGACAAGTCACTTTTTGATGTTCTTGTTGATTTGCTGTTTTTTTTGTTTTTTTACATATTTACAATCTCTTTGAACTTGCCCCACAATTAAGGCTTCATTACAATAATCCATTTTAACAGAAGCTTTAGGGTTTTTTATTTGCAAGAATCTCACTGAAATAGCAAAATCCCAAACAGAATATACACGTATGTGAATTTTTCATAGAATCTTAATGAAAAGTGAATTGAAAGGTATATGCATTTTAGCTTCATCAAACTTGAATTGTTACATAAACCTCACATGCTGTTATGCTGCTGGATCAGCCTATCTGACCGGCAGACTTTTGACTTGAAGTTATTCTCCATCAATAGTGTTGTAGATTTCTGTCTTGAGACTGTGTAAAGCATTTGTTTGGATATCTCCTAAGGCAATCGCCTCACAAAGCACAGGGCACGTTCCCTGTGGGACTATATTGATACAGAGGTAGAAAAGAGTTTGCAAGCTTTTCCACTTGATTTCTCGTTTTGAAAAGATATAACTATGCTGGATTTAGAGCAGCAAGAAACTCCTGGGTTTGGTAACGAAAATAAAGGTAAGGATTTAATTCAGCAACAGGTGAAAGCTTTGAGTCCACACGTATGATTTATATTTTGGCCCTAACCACTGTCTGTTTCCAGCAGGCACGTAATATACCTCTGTCTAGAAAGGAAACTTTAAGACATATCATACTACTCCAGTGCTTGTACCATTTCCAATGGTGGTTCATGAATAGACTTAAAAATCTTGGGTTAGCCCTCTTATTGAAGATTTTCTATGATCATTATCCATAGCTTCTCCTGTGATAGTAAGGATGTTTTCCACTTTTTAAACTGTTCTTTTTGCTTTGTTTCAGTGGTACTGCAGGGCCATAGAGGAGTAAAGGCTCTGGGGATGTCTGAACTATTTTGTTGGAACTGAGGAAGACTAACAGCCCAGAAAGTAAAATTCTTTATGAATTTAAACAGACGTCACTGTTGCATTGCCTTTCAGCTACCAGAGAAGGAATAGAAAGATTCCTAATTATACTGAACCACTTTTTTCAGGGAAGAAAACTAGAGATACAACATAAGAATTAAGTGAGGTGAAATTAAAGTAATTTTTCTGTGACAAAGCTCTTCATTTATAGAAATCAAACAAAAATTAAGAACACAATGAATTCTTAGTTGTACTGTGGAACATGAGCTATGTCCTTTTAAAAAAAATAAAATTTCTTGTAGGAATGATCTGGATTGCTTTGTGTTATAGCTAAGACAAAAGCTCATTTAAAAACATTTCAGACCAATACACATACAGAAGAAAACCACAGCCACAGCCCTGGAAGGTCAACTGAGGAAACTCTTATTAGCTATTGGAGAAACTGAAGCATGCCTTTCTCAAATGGTTTGGTCTCTTCTTATTATTTCTAAATGTGGAAGGACTCCATTGCTTTGGGAAAAAAATGCAGAAATGAAAAAAAAAATCTTAACTAAATTTTACAAATCCCCTGACATTAAGTTCTCAGGTATCACAAAATTAGGAGCTGAGGATTACTACCCTATTACTGCCCTGAAAGTACTGGAAAGCTATGGTTCCATATTTCTATGCATGCACCTTTTCAGGCCTCCCAAGTCTAAAATTACACTATACTAGCGTCATGAAAGACCCCAGGAAATTCATGGACAACAAGAAACTTCACATCTCGCCAAAAGGAGAAATTATACCATGAAACATATTTGGCTGTCATAACATATGCTTACATTCATTCCCGCGGGAGGAGGAAGGGGAAAAAAAAAAGGATAAAATCCACTCCCTAACAACAATACCAAACAAAACCACTTGTCAAGCCTGTGTTTATATTCACCCTACACCAGTACCTGTTTCCTAGCCCAGAGGCTCTGTTTCCAGGCAACTTGTGTACACTTACCTCTTTCGCATTACTCATACATTGCAAACTTTCCAGTGCATTAACCTGCAATCTTCCATCATTCTGTAAAAACTGCCTCCCTTACAGTCCTTGCATGCTTGCAACAATCTTGTGCACTTTCTCTGGCATATGTTTGTCAAAAAATAATCCTTTTAGGACTTCAGCTATGTTGTCTTGCTCATACTTTGAATTCTGCTTTCACCTGCTACATCCAAGAACACTTTCCTGCCATAGAGCTTCTAGTCACAAGGCTATCTTAATTATGTTAATCACTCTCTCCCGGCTAATACAATTAACTATAATTAGCTGATCCCTTTCCTCCCATACTTTGTTCCCCCAGGGGGATTAGGAGTTATTAAACTAGATGAATACCCAATCCCTCTTGCTTGATTGTCTCCCAGGAAGAGCCCCAGGGCAGAAAGGCAAGAGATGCATCGCCCACGCTCTTGCCTGACCCAGCCTGAACGAGCAGCAGAAATCCCTTGAAGAAGCATTGACTGAAAATGTGTGTTCCATTATAATGACCTTAGATGGAGGATGGAAGTCACGGCACAACAGTCTGCTTAATTATTAAAAAATATGTTAAGACTGCCGTGGATTTTCCTGGAGTACTAAAATGGTGTTTGTCATTGTCTGCTGCAGAGGCACATACTATAGTTACTGCTGCACAATTCCTTCTCTTCCTATTCATACTGGAGAGGAAAGTCCCCTTACACGTATGGAGTTGATTGTCTACTGCCTGGCATGCAGTGTAGTTGTGTACAGTTAGATGAGTCATGAAACTGCGGTCATTTATAGTAAATGAGTTGCAAAAGAATCATGTCCTGTCTGGCATTATCATTCTGTCGCCATTTTGCATTGTAGCCACTAGCTAAAGCAATCTTCAAAGATCTCATCTGACATTTCTGTATAAGTACCTTCATCACCCGATGCATAGGCACATTTCTCACCAGCTAGAGGTTCCAAGTGTTTTGGGCAGGCTTTTTGATGCAGAAGCCATGTGTAAGTTCTACAGAGGATGCAAATGTATTTAAAAAAAGATATTGAAAAGGTAATTTGGCTGCTGTGTATGACCTGGAAATACATGATGCAGGAGCACAATAATGCTTTTTGAAAGCCTGGTATAATGGAATAAGGAAAACAGGTGAGCATTTCTCAAAAGCACGCTTATCACCACCAAACAGAGATACCTGCAACTTACTGACAAATAGAAGAAAATCAGTGAAAGTACTATTAAAAAGGGAAATGTAAAACAGTAAATGTAAAAAAAATACATATGTCAGGAGCAATCCTTAATTAACAGGGATAATGGTAGATGACAGAATAGCCTGTTCCAGCATAAGCTCCTCAGGCTGTTACTGATACTGTTCCTCATTTCCTACCACTTTTAGACTCAATGCAAGTGCTTTTAGACTCAGTGCAAGTACAAATGATCAGAGTAGGTATAGTGATACAGTGCCAGATTTGAAAGTGTACATCTGCTTACCTCATATTCTGAGTCATATTCTTTGCATACTTTACCATTCCAATAATTTTTACTGTTGTGACTGTAAGTTCAGGTTGCTGACAGTGAAAATTGTAAATGGCCATGCTCCAGGGACAGAGAACCTACTCACACAGCTCAGCCTCAGGGAGGAATTTCAATTGAAATTACAAATTTATGTGAATAACTACTGTCATAATTCATTCGTGTATTTAATGACAATAAAGCAGACACCTGTGACTCCTGTAAATGGGACTGCAGGGAGATGTGACAGTTTCAGGTCCATAGTTTACATGTTCCAAGGAACATGTATTGCAAATTTGAATGTTTCTTCTCATGGAAAGCTTTACACTATTGGGGGGGAAGGTGGGGGGAAGGTATGTAGAATGAGAATGCAGCGAGAGGCGCGAAAGATCAGCAGATCATGCAGTGGTAGGGGTGAGTCAAGCAGAATTACACCTTTGAGATTGCCTAGAGATTAATTAAGAGCCTAGAACATTTGCTGAATATATGTCTGTCTGTCATCTGTCTATATTTCTGTGTTGTGCTCAAGATCTCGTTTCTCGGCAAAGAGGAAACACACTTTATATGTAAAGCCAAGAATGTATTGTTAATATAATTGATGCTTTAACAGTCTAATCCAAGAGTCATTAGTAGTCCAGATCTATTTATTACAGAAAAAGACAGAATCCTTCTTTACAGCTGAAGTCTCAATGATACAGTTAAAATTGTTATACACACACTTATTTTCTACTGTTTTCCTGGTGTAATGCTCACCCTTCCACTGCTCCTCTGGATCCTAATGTTTGTGATTTCACTCTAGTGGTGGTGATAGGGTGTTATAGGGAGTTTTTGGCACCTGCAGTCCTTTGCTAGTAGGAATTTGATGTTCATCTTGACGGTTTCTTTATCTTCACACTAGAGGTACATGTGGGGTCATATTTAAGTGTTTGCTAATGCGCTTTTACATCTTGCTCTTTCTTCATTGGCCTGTGTCTCCACATTACATTCAGATTCATTATGTGACGCATTTTACATATGTTGGATATTTCATTGGTGAGTTTAAAGCTGTGGGGCCACCAGTGACAAATCTGTGGCCCCTCTCCCATCACCCCGTGACTGTACCCCTCTATGCCACATCTTGTGCCTCCACTTCTTAAGCCTCTGCAATTGTACCTGGCTTTTATCTCTCTGAACAATAGCTTTATACTATCCATATAAAATCATGGTGCCATAAGCAGAAGTAAAACAAATTAGCCATAGCCACTTACTTAGAAGAAGGTGAAGCTGTGGCCAGATCAATAAAGGTTTGCATACTGAAGAGCTAAAGGGTTACACTGTGTGATATAAAGATGTTCATTGTTGGTTTTATGCTATGTGTATAGATATATACAAGCTTTTGCATATATTCATATATATTTACACACATCTACTTATACTAACACTGCTTTCTACATTGTGTTTTTGCAGATTTTCAAGTGAGTGCGTTTTGGAAGATGGAGTCACAAACTTTTACATTTACATTTTTTACATGGTGTCAGTGTTACTAGCATATTCCAGAAAATACTTTCTTCCACTTTTTTATGGGGAAATTACTCCTTGTTTCAAATTATTTACATGTAAGTTATAATTCCTGGTGTTTCATTGCATATTGGTTGAATTGTTGCAAGCAAACCGAATGGAATCCACATTAGCATTAATGAATTCTAGCTCATAGCACATGATAGACCACTTCTGAATTTGGCTGAAAGTATTTTTATCTAATCTGTAAATTTAATTTATCCTGAAGAGCAAAGTACATTAATCTTAACTTACTGTGAAAATACATACACAGATGAACTTTAGAAATAAATGTTTAATTCACATCTTACCTTTTTAATATCTGAGAAACAAATCTACTGTAAGAGACAGTGTAGTTTCAGTATGACTTACTGTTTTC
>VYZM01005824.1:58241-88987 GCA_013398915.1 Dromas ardeola
TATGTGAATAACTACTGTCATAATTCATTCGTGTATTTAATGACAATAAAGCAGACACCTGTGACTCCTGTAAATGGGACTGCAGGGAGATGTGACAGTTTCAGGTCCATAGTTTACATGTTCCAAGGAACATGTATTGCAAATTTGAATGTTTCTTCTCATGGAAAGCTTTACACTATTGGGGGGGAAGGTGGGGGGAAGGTATGTAGAATGAGAATGCAGCGAGAGGCGCGAAAGATCAGCAGATCATGCAGTGGTAGGGGTGAGTCAAGCAGAATTACACCTTTGAGATTGCCTAGAGATTAATTAAGAGCCTAGAACATTTGCTGAATATATGTCTGTCTGTCATCTGTCTATATTTCTGTGTTGTGCTCAAGATCTCGTTTCTCGGCAAAGAGGAAACACACTTTATATGTAAAGCCAAGAATGTATTGTTAATATAATTGATGCTTTAACAGTCTAATCCAAGAGTCATTAGTAGTCCAGATCTATTTATTACAGAAAAAGACAGAATCCTTCTTTACAGCTGAAGTCTCAATGATACAGTTAAAATTGTTATACACACACTTATTTTCTACTGTTTTCCTGGTGTAATGCTCACCCTTCCACTGCTCCTCTGGATCCTAATGTTTGTGATTTCACTCTAGTGGTGGTGATAGGGTGTTATAGGGAGTTTTTGGCACCTGCAGTCCTTTGCTAGTAGGAATTTGATGTTCATCTTGACGGTTTCTTTATCTTCACACTAGAGGTACATGTGGGGTCATATTTAAGTGTTTGCTAATGCGCTTTTACATCTTGCTCTTTCTTCATTGGCCTGTGTCTCCACATTACATTCAGATTCATTATGTGACGCATTTTACATATGTTGGATATTTCATTGGTGAGTTTAAAGCTGTGGGGCCACCAGTGACAAATCTGTGGCCCCTCTCCCATCACCCCGTGACTGTACCCCTCTATGCCACATCTTGTGCCTCCACTTCTTAAGCCTCTGCAATTGTACCTGGCTTTTATCTCTCTGAACAATAGCTTTATACTATCCATATAAAATCATGGTGCCATAAGCAGAAGTAAAACAAATTAGCCATAGCCACTTACTTAGAAGAAGGTGAAGCTGTGGCCAGATCAATAAAGGTTTGCATACTGAAGAGCTAAAGGGTTACACTGTGTGATATAAAGATGTTCATTGTTGGTTTTATGCTATGTGTATAGATATATACAAGCTTTTGCATATATTCATATATATTTACACACATCTACTTATACTAACACTGCTTTCTACATTGTGTTTTTGCAGATTTTCAAGTGAGTGCGTTTTGGAAGATGGAGTCACAAACTTTTACATTTACATTTTTTACATGGTGTCAGTGTTACTAGCATATTCCAGAAAATACTTTCTTCCACTTTTTTATGGGGAAATTACTCCTTGTTTCAAATTATTTACATGTAAGTTATAATTCCTGGTGTTTCATTGCATATTGGTTGAATTGTTGCAAGCAAACCGAATGGAATCCACATTAGCATTAATGAATTCTAGCTCATAGCACATGATAGACCACTTCTGAATTTGGCTGAAAGTATTTTTATCTAATCTGTAAATTTAATTTATCCTGAAGAGCAAAGTACATTAATCTTAACTTACTGTGAAAATACATACACAGATGAACTTTAGAAATAAATGTTTAATTCACATCTTACCTTTTTAATATCTGAGAAACAAATCTACTGTAAGAGACAGTGTAGTTTCAGTATGACTTACTGTTTTCACAGCTAGCCAAAAATACTGTGACACAATGAAAACAGAGTTTGGCATTAAAGCACAGCCTTGTTATATACCAGGGTATGCTGGAAGTGTTGGAGCCTTTGAGTGTCACCATGATTATTGATACCGAACAGAACAGTAACAAGATGAGTCATAAATGGGAGACCTGTGAGCGGGTGGAAGTTACTCGGCGATTAGGGGCACAGGGGACACAGCAAGATGAAAGCAATACTAGAGTGGAGGAAAAGTGGAAAGAATTCAATTTAAAGAAGTAAATCTGGAAGCAGAGGGTATCAGGACTTAACAGAACTCTAAAAGATAGCCCAGGAGAAATTACTTACAATAGACATGTCAGAACAGAAGGAGCATGTGGAGGAAGAACCTCTCCTCTAATACAAGGCTACAGACATATATCTTTTGCCTTTCCATTTGTGCCCTCCAAAGAAGTAACTTTGCTCTCAGGTTTGTCTGCAGAGATATGAACACTCATAAGCCTCATTTCAGATGAAAGGGGGGTGTTTAGCAAAGATTACTTGTTAAAATGTCTAAAGCTAATCTGTTTTTTTTAGACTGAAATACCTTCATAAAGCATTTATAGAAGTAGTGGAGTGGGCTGATTGAAGGAGGCAGGAGCAACCAGCATGCAACAGGATAAAGAGCTGCCAAAAGCCTCATAGCCAGTGCCAGGAAAGGATGCGTTTGTCAATGAAAGGGGTAGAGGAGACTTCTACTATGCAGTACTGTCCTCTGGTTAGCTAACTACATACCTATCCCTGGAGAACAAGAACTATAAGAAAATCAATGTTGAATAAAGGTAAATAGTAGAAAGGAAGAAGAAACAAGCAACAACAAAAACTCCCCCAATAAAAAAAAAAAAACAAACCAAAACCCCAGGAAGAGACAAAGTGTATCAACAATTCTTCTCTGTATAGAAATCAGACCACTACTAGGAAGTCTGGAAAATCCTGCCCTATATACAGGCATGTACATACCTCTACCAGTGGAAATGAATCGTTCCATTAACAATGAAAATAGGGAAGGCTGCAATGGATTGTAATGTGGATTTCATGACATATAGCAAATTTTAAGTATAGTCTGCAACTTTTCCATCCACACAGGTTCTCGCAGGACTCTACCTCTTCTGTCAATTTTATTTGAAATTGGAGAGCTAAGGGTAAAAACTCACTAAAGAACGCATCATCGTAATTCTATGTAAATGCTTGTATACACTGGAAAAATTAGACTGTGACAGCAGTATGAACGCTTATGGGAGTTGAGCATGAGTATGGCACATATATATGTATAGATACAGTTATAGGTAGAGTGATATATACATGCATATATAAGTATTAAAAAATATCCATATATAAATATGCATATGTATAGCATTGCATAGTTTATATACTTAATTTTAATATCACAGAGTTTTATTCAGTTCCTTCAGGCTCAAAAATCAATGCTTACAAAGTACTCTAAATCTTCAATTGCTACAGCAGTGCTGAGTATTATGGAGAAATGTTGTGTACAAAGAAACACTATAAGAAAAACTATTTAACATATTTTATTCTGTTTTATTAGATAAGAGACGAATAAAAGTGGTTGATGGAACCTAGAGGAATTAATCATCATTCTCACTCTTTTCCTCTTCATTGGGATTCTTGTGATATATCTTTCTGCTTAGCTCTGTTTGTGCTTTGTGGTCTGTAAATAAGATTTATAAGAATCTGTAACTTGAAACATTTCTTAAGGCAGAAGATGTAATGATTCAGTATTTGTACATAAAGCAAGTCTTCAACTGTAATCCTAGCTGAGGGAAGCAGATAACCTGTTAAGGAACCTCCTGTACTGAGGTCCTCAGCAGAGGAGGATCAGGTTGGGGAATATTGAACCAAACTGGACAAACATAAGTCCATAGCCATGATGGGATGCTCTCACAAGTCCTGAGGGAGCTCGACAAGGTCATTGCAAAACTACTCCTGATTATCGTTGTTCTCAGAAATCTGCAGTGTCTTTGTTTTATTCTTGTTTTCAAAACTCTGGAATTCACATGATAAGTCAAAACACTAAATAACTGTGAATAACTATGAATTAGCTAAGCTTTAGGACAAAAGTCATCATATAGAAACCTCATTCTCCCAGTAAGAAGAAAAGGGGTAGTAAAGGAGAAAGCCCAACTCACATGTAAACTATCCTGAATGTCACTTGTTAAACAAATATGAATCATCCATGCAAATATAGTGCATATTCCTTGTTGCAAAACACCATACTGGTTTCTTCAGTTTTTATAAAGGCATATCTTTATACATCTTTCATGCAAAATTGGGACTTAATCTTCTCCCATCAATATCTGAATTAGTTTTAGTCTCCTGTATTTTGTTTCTTAATGACATAGTTGTTACAATTTTATTTCATTGTATTATACCAGTTTTGTATTTCTCTCCAGATAGATAGAAAAAAAATAAATCAGTGTGGTGATCTCAACTTATAGAACTAGGTTTTTTTTAGCTTGTGGTGATCTGAGAAATTCTCTCCTCCTACTCATTATTAGGACAGCTGGAAAGAGCTGCATGCAGCATTTTTTGAAGTAGCTTCCAGGTAGAATAATTTGCAGCTGGAGATGGGACAGAGACTGCTTACCCCTTAAAATTATCTCTCCATTTGTTATGAGTTGTGGCTCCAGTTTTGGTTTGAGCAGGGAATGATTCTCCTTTGCTTTACCTAGCTATAGTCTGCTTTATCCTATCCACTAATAATCTTATCCTTCTTGCTATTTTATTGTGGCAGCTGACTACAAACAAACAAATTAAATTTAAATGCAACATGTATAAATAACATATAGTCATTACTTTAATACATACTTATATAATTAATAATAATTACAAACAGTAATTTAAAATCCTAAATTATGTATGACAATTTCCTTATATTGTGAACTCATAATGTAACATTTCTCCAGCATTTCTGTTTTCAAATTCATCAGCATGCTTAAAGTTCAGCACGTAATTTGTTGAATCATAGCTTTTGAACATCCTCTGCTCTCTCCTGTCATTTTTCTCTTTTTCATCCACACATATAGAGTATGGTCTCATTAAAGAAATATAAGGAGACCAGTCCTTCTGCATGCGAAAGAAAACTTGCAGATAGTCAAACTTAATAAAACCAACAAAGTTACTTCATGGTGGAATGTAAGCCATGCTATCATATTACATAGACCTGCCTAGTTGCTGCTACCTAATAATGCACTTTTTTTTGTAATTTCTAATTTGGGGATTTTTTCTCTCAAATGTCAAAAATTTGCTATCATTATAACTAAAAGTCATTTTTCAAAAAAAAAGAAAAAGATAGTGATAGTCTTGATAGGAGAGACAGGATATTTCTGTATTACTTATAGTGGTCTGGAGTACTGGTGCAGTACATGTGTCTTGGAAATTAGATATAGGACTCTATTTAAGGATAATTGACTTATCAGCTACTGTTAATCCTTTAATTATTGTCTTGATGAGAAAACATAGCAATACAGGTTAATTTGCAGAAGTAAGGTTATTTGCAATTGGAAGTTGACTCTGGCCAAGAGATTATGACCATGAATATATTTAATTAAATTCCATGTATTAGTGAACTGCTTTACATACATATTTGTCTATTTGGTTTATTGATTCAGTAAAATGGTACCGGAAAAGCAAAAATGCACTGGGTCTGGCTATCTGAACTCTTATCATACATATTTAAGAATAAGTGAACAGAATCAAACCAAGTCTCAGAATACTTCTCTCTAAGTTGGCAAGATACGGATTTGATGGGTGGACTGTTCAGTGGATAATGAACTGGATGGATGGTCACATCCAGAGGGTGGTGGTCAATGGCTTGATGTCCAGATGGAAAGGGGTAACAAGTAGTGTCCCTCAGGGATCTGTACTGGGACCGGTGCTGTTCAACATCTTCATCAGTGATTTAGACAGTGGGATCAAGTGCACCCTCAGCAACTTTGCCAATGACACCAAGCTGAGTGGTGTGGTTGACAGGCAAGAGATGTCATCCAGAGGGACCTGGACGAGCTAGAGAGATGGGCCCGAGCAAACCTTATGAAGTTCAACAAGGCCAAGTGCAAGGTCCTACACTTGGGTCGGGACAATCCTCGTTATCAATACAGGCTGGGGGATGACGTGATAGAGAGCAGCCCTGCGGAAAAGGACTTGGGGGTACTGGTGGATGAAAAGCTGGACATGAGCCTACAATGTGCACTTGCAGCCCAGAAGGTCAATAGCATCCTGGGCTGCATCAAAAGAACTATGGCCGGCAGATCCAGAGAGGTGATTCTCCTCCTCTACTCTGCTCTCGTGAGACCCCACCTGGAGTACTGTGTCCAGCTCTGGAGCCCTCAGCACAAGAAGGACATGGACCTGTTGGAGTGGGTCCAGAGGAGGGACACGAAGATGATCCGAGGGCTGGAGCACCTCTCCTATGAAGACAGGCTGAGAGAGCTGGGATTGTTCAGCCTGGGGAAGAGAAGGCTCCAGGGAGACATTATAGTGGCCATCCAGTACCTGAAGGGGGCCTATAAGAAAGCTGGGGAGGGGCTGTTTGCAAGGGCATGTAGCGATAGGATGAGGGGCGATGGTTTTAAACTAGAGCAGGGTAGGTTTAGATTAGACATTAGGATGAAGTTCTTTACAATGAGGGTGGTGAGACACTGGAACAGGTTGCCCAGAGGAGTGGTGGAGGCCCCATGCCTGGAGACATTCAAGGCCAGGCTTGATGAGGCTCTGAGCAACCTGATCTAGTTGAAGATGTGCCTGCTTACTGCAGGGGGGTTGGACTAGATGACCTTTAAATGTCCCTTCCAACCCAACACATTCTATGATTCTATGAGTCTATGATTCTAATAAGCACAGAATGAATGTGCAAATGATCTGGATCAGGCTCTTTAATTACGAGTGCTAGAGGATGGAGGAAGAGCTTTACGCATTAGTACAACACAAGTAGCTTTGCCCCAAGCACTGGTTTTGATAGTCACAAAAGATTTTTTTTCTTGCCATACTATCAAATGTTCAGGTGAGTCAGCGGGCACTTAGTGCACTAATTAGAGATCACCATCAAGGGACTGGAGAGATCATGACTGGAACACCATCATTCCCCAGGCTAAGTCCATTATTGACTTTTCCTATACAGGTAAGTGTGTCCTCTGCACCTTTGCTTCAAAAAAATTTTGTCTAGATACTGCAGAAACCAACAAAGGCTCCAGAGAGCTATGCTAGGTGAACTGGCGAAGGACTATTGCACCACAATGGCTTCTCAGAAGTGCCTGAAACTCACACCTTCAAGATAAACGTTTACAAATACTTCAAATTTTAAAGCAGCAACACTTATTCTGAAAATTGACATTAAAGAGTATATCCTATTTTCAAGCAACTCTACTGATCAGCATGTTAAAATCTGTATATGACAAAATTTTCCTTGATCTTGAACATTTTAAAAAGCTTCAACATAATTAATATCTGACCTGTCTGTGCTTTGCTATTTGACTTGATAATATTAAAACATACTACTCTATTTTCAAGCTCTCTCATATTACCAGTCTCTTCAGTTACAGAAGAGATACTGTATGAATTAATTCCATAGAATTTCCTAGAAGTTAGACATTTGAAGTCTGTTAGAAAAAGGTGCAGAGACAAGTGATCTTCACTGAAGATTACCAATATCAAACTCTCTCTACCTTGAAGTTGTTTACTTTTTTGCTTCTACCATGCCTTTAAAAGGGAAAAAAAAAATCTCTCAAATTTACTTTAAAATTTTCCCTTGGAATTGCTGCCTTTCAACTCAGTGTCACAAGTCAACTTGATGAGCCTTCTGTTATGAAAAGAGAGAGTCATTAAACTAGTGCTTTAAACTGCCTAATTCTTTTCTCACTTTTTATTATATTGGGGTTTTGAAAAGCAAATTATGTGCTATTATGATGAGGTTTGATCTATAATTCTACAGCAAGTGTCTAGACTTAAATAACTTAGGTCAAAAGGGAGCAATAGTCTTAATGACCTTCATTCTGAAAAGCCTTCCTGAAAGGACTGGATGTTGAATATGTTATTAGACCCTTGAAATGATTGATATTTTCTAAATATTGTCAAGGTAGAAAGTTAAAAGAATAAGAGTTGTGAGGCATTCCTTAAGTACTATTTGTCAGCTCTAAGGAATAGCTTTCAGGATTTTAGAAACAGATACATCCATTGACCCACATACCTGAGAAACTTTAATCTTAGGGAGGGTGACTGGTAGAGGTGAAAAAAGAGGAACCTTAAAGAACTGTGGTGACAGAATCGTAAATGGGATTGTAGATGGAAGAGAAACAGTGCATGCAATACTCTGGAAATACCGCAGTTGTCAACGATAACCCAGTTTCACTCAATGATTTCTGGAGTTATGAAATCAGTACTCCAGCTCCCAGAGTTTGAAGAATTTTCCTAAAAGAATATTCAAAAAAACACTTGGCAACTAACTTATGACGTAGAACCAAGCTGGCTGTCTAAAAGTAAAAATCCAGTTAAAATTACAGTGAGGGTCCAGAACGCAGGTGCTTTTCAACTTCAGCCTCTGAGGATTTAGCACTTACGTAACACACTTAACATTGTCCCAGCGCTGACAGTACTGGCCATCTCACAAGATTGAGTTGTTATTTTCTGCTGATAGCAGTGGTGACAGCACTCATCTAGGAATATGCATGCTGATTTCCTTTCTGGCATACCCTGGCCCTCATCCATAACAGTGGGGTGGGGGTGGGCTTCATATCTCTTGCTGAAAGCATGTCACTATGATTAATTTATGCAACAAGAGGAAGCCTGCAGAGGGAGCACGAGTGTGTGCCCTGGAAATACCAAGTTTTGGAACAAGGAGTTTGCATACCTACATCAATTTTAAATTCCTTTACAATAGATAACTTAGGCATTTCAGAACCTAAATCTTGTGGTTGGAACCTGCTCCAAAACCTCTTTTACAAGAGCTGCTACAGCCAAAGGGACATTTTTTAAGTTTGCTGTTGTAAATGTCTTTGTAAGAAATGAAAAGATTAAACGGTGTCAGCCACCTTCTTTCATCTTCAGCATTTTGTGGATCTTCCTATGCAGTGAAAAGTTCACACACATCTATGAGTCACAAGCAGATAAAAGTTAATCTTGAAAAATCTCCAAAGAAGGTCTTCACCTTCTATGCTCATTAAAGCTATCGGTGTGCTCTTCACAGAAGTGTGATCCTAGATGCAGCTGGACACTGACAAAGCCTGTAAAAGCCTTACTGCCCTGGGCTGCTCTGCATGGGCAGGGGAGAGAGGAGCTGAAGGTGACAGCAAGGGAGGCACAGGCAGGGCAGGCACACCAACAAGGACTGCCATCTTGTAGAACCTGAGTGGGATGAGGTTCAGGGATATTAAGCAGGACCAGCTAGGAGTCCAGTGATTGCTAAGCAAGTCCATACTGAGGACAAGTTGGAAAGTCACGTCAGCAGATTAAGATTCAGATCACCGAGAACAAGTAAGGTTGAAAAATAACTTGGGCAAGGAGCAAGGACATCTGGGCCATTATATCATACAAATACTTATGACTCACCTTCCCTGTATGCATTTAATTCTGGAGAGTGATGAAGCAGAAAATAATAGGATTAGTAATAAATAATAAGATCAAATGATTAACTGCTAGTTATTAATATAAATTAATAATTATTAATATTATTAATCGAGTAATACTAGAAATAAAATAATAGAGAAGTAATAAGATTCCCCAAACTGGGAATTCCACATGGTTTTCAAAGTCACTGTTGCCATAATTAAGTTCACTGTAATTTAGGAAAGCTGATCTCAAGTTTAGGTTCCAGTCTTTATGTTACTCACAAGAAGATTTTGGTAGTGATTTTAATTATTTATAATCATGAGTCATCACTTATGCAAAAAAGTTTTTAAGCCTCTGGTTCCTTTGGACACTTCTTGTAATGTCTTCTCTGAGAATCCATAATTTACTATCAATGCCTTAGGGCTGGCATATTTTTATTTTTGTAGACACACTATATAGTCTGATGACCTAATTGCATAACTGAGAAGCAAGAATAAAGCTTGAGTAAACCAATATGCAAACAGTCACGCAAAAAATGCAATTTTTATATGATGATCATGATATTCTCCTTTCCAAGTTTGTGTAAGAACAGTTGTTTTAGACATAACCCATAGAAAAAACAAATTGTTAAGGATTTTTTAAGACAATGTGTGCTATATGCATTGATGTTTTCAATTCTTTTGCTCAGCCTTCCTTTTCTTCTCCATGTGAAGACAGGATTATTCAAATTATCACAAACTGGTGTAATTTTAGCACTAAATATACTTTGCTGTGCATCTGATTTCTAGGACCCAAGGTCTTTAGTGCTTCAGCTAGAGTACTTTTGTCCCCTGAAGTGTTGACTTTTCTAATGCTAATTGGTTTTCATGTTTACTTCCCCTGAAGTACTTAGGAAAGGATCTGTATTGTCCCTCTTTAAGTAGTGAGGAAATATTTCAGCATTAAGCTTTATTACATTTCTAGCTCCTTCCTTAGTATATCCTCTTTACCACCTGCTTGGATTCATATTGTTTGTTCTCTTTGCCTCTTAATTTAAGCTTGCTAATCATCTGTTAATGCAGTTTCAATGAAACATCCCTTGCATGAAACCTCATCAACTACCTCATTACCAAATCTTATTGAAATCACTCCACCTATTATCACCTGGCCAAATTTCCATTATGTTTTGTCATTGAGAATGTGGGCAAGGAGAGATTAAGTTGCACGAACACTAATAGGAAATAGAAAAAATAATTTAATTTAACTTAACCTTGATACAATAAACAAATGTTTCACCACTTTAAAAAATAGACTTCATCTTAAATTACCCTTAACAAAGGCTTCTGTTTACTTGGCAGTGTAGCTGGATATGACATTCAGCTACTATTAATGTATGCAGCAGCCAAATCAAGTATGTGTAATGAAGTATTCATAAAGATTAAACACTCAAAACAATTTCTGGCATTAGAGGATATAAGATAAATAACCTGCAATTTAGTAATAATAACACTTATTAGCATTTTAGATCTTGGGTTAATGGTTATTTGATCTTCTCACCTTACACTGAGGCAGGAAATAAGCATCCTATAAAGAAAAGGCACAGGTCATGGGGTCAGCGTATAAAAATGTCAATTTTATACAGTCCTATAATTCTCCCTGTATAGGACTGTATTTTTTCCTATGGGTGTACCTGAGTAAAGTCCTTAGAATAGCTGTAAGCCTATTATTTAAAGACAAAATTTGCGCTGCAGATGTTAAATAATAGTCAAATGAAAGTTTCATGGGTTTGTAACATTTTTAAGAGATGCCAGTGGGGAAGACGACCAGCCTGGCTGAAGAGAGAGCTTTGCTTGGAACTCAGGGAAAAAAAGAGAGTTTATGATCTTTGGAAGAAGGGGCAGGCAACTCAGGAGGACTACAAAGATGTCGTGAGTTCATGCAGGGAGAAAATTAGAAGGGCCAAAGCCCAACTAGAACTTAATCTGTCTATTGCCATAAAAGACAATTAAAAATGTTTCTATAAATACATTTACAACAAAAGGAGGGCTAAGGATAATCTCCATCGCTTATTGAACGTGGGGGGAAACATAGTGACCAAGGCTGAGGAAAAGGCTGAGGTACTTAACACCTTCTTTGCCTCAGGACCAGGGAGCAGAATGAAGGCCCCATAATCCCAAGGGAAATGATTAGCGACCTGCCACACCATTTAGGCACACACAAGTCTATGGGACTGGATGGGATCCACTGAAGGGTACTGAGAGTGCTGGTTGAAGTGCTCACCAAGCTACTTTCCATCATCTATCATCAGTCCTGGCTAACTGAGAAAGTCCCCGTTGACTGCAGGTTAGCAAACATGACACCAGAGGATCTGCAGAACTACTGGTCTGTCAGTCTGACCCCGGTGCTGGGGAAGGTCAAGGAGAAGATCATCTTGAGAGCCATCATGTGGCATATACAATTCAACGAGGTAATGAGGCCCAGTCAACATGGGTTTATGAAAGGCAGGTCCTGCTTGACTAACTGATCTCCTTCTGTGACAAGGTGACTTGCTTGGTGGATGAGGGAAACGTTGTGGATGTCGTCTACCTAAACTTTAGTAAAGCCTTTGACACCATTACCCACACCATCCTCCTGGGGAAACTGGCTGCTCATGGCATGGATGGGTGTACTCTTCACTGGGTAAAATCTAGCTGGATGGCCAGGCCCAAAGAGTTGTTTAACTCCAACTGGAGTTAAATCCAGTTGACGGCCTGTCACAAGTGGTGTTCCCCAGGGCTCAGTACTGGGGTCAGTTCTGTTTAATATCTTTATCAATTATCTGGCGAGGGGATGGAGTGCACCCTCAGTAAGTTTGCAGACAACACCAAGTTGGGTGGGAGTGCCGATCTGCTTGAGGGTAGGAAGGCCGTCCAGGGGGATCTGGACAAGCTGGATTGATGGGCCAAGGCCAATGGTATGAGGTTCAACAAAGCCAAGTGCCGGGTCTTGCACTTGGGTCACAACAACCCCATGCAGCGCTACAGGCTGGGGAAGAGTGGCTGGAAAGCTGCTGGGTGGAAAAGGACCTGTGGGTGTTGGTGGAGAGCTGGCTGAATATGAGCCAGCAGTGTGCCCAGGTGGTCAAGAAGGCCAACAGCATCCTGGAATGTACCAGAAATAGCGTGGCCAGCAGGACTAGGGAAGTGGTCGTCCCACTGTCCTCGGCACTGATGAAGCCACACCTCGAATACTGTGTCCAGTTTTGGGCCCCTCACTACAAAAAAGACATTGAGGTGCTGGAGTGTGTCCAAAGAAGGGCAACAAAGCTGGTGAAGGGTCTAGAGCACAAGTCTTATGAGGAGCAGCTGAGGGAACTGGGTTGTTTAGTCCGGAGAAAAAGAGGCTGAGGGGAGACCTTGTTGCTCTCTACAACTACCTGAAAGGAGGTTGTAGCGATGTGGGGGTCGGTGTCTTCTCCCAGAATAACAAGCAATAAGACAAGGGCAAATGGCCTTAAGTTGAGCCAGGAGATGTTCAGAAAGGGTTGTCAAGCATTGGAACAGGCTGCCCAGGGAAGTGGTTGAGTCACCATCCCTGGAGGTATTTAAAAGATGGGTAGATGTGGTAATTAGGGACATGGCTTAGCGGTGGACTTGGCAGTGCTACGTTAATCACATATGTACCATACATTAATGGACATATTCTCCAAGAAATCCATCTGGAATACTAAGCAATAATGAAAGTGATGTGACTACCACAACTTGACCTTTACAATCTAATCCATGCCTTTGCAGAAAGGAAGTGCAGTTAACACAAGACTTAATCTCTAAACTTTGCATTGCTCATGAAGGCTGTTAAGCGATTGCCATGTTGAGTGGATCCATTTGTTTGCTTCCTCTGCAGAGGCTGAGCAATCTTTCCATTCTGCACCTTGCCAGTATGTTTATCACACTCCAGAAGTGGGGACACCCAATGGAGCAGAAGGGAAGTGTAATTTCCGTGGCAGCAGCAGTTTCGGCCCTTTCTTTTTAGCATACCACTAAGTGTAAAATCTCTGTGAGGTTGTGATGCTAGAATTGAAACTCAATTAATTCCTGAAATTAATATCCTGAAAGAACAAGATAATTCTTTAACTATCTGCTGAGATGAGCAAATTTTCCTTAGAGATGGACCAGTGTAGATACCAAAAGTAGTGAAATATCTCATATTCCTGAAGTTCAAAATGATTGCCTAGATTTTGAGGCCAGAATTGAACTTCAAGTCATTCTAGTCTGATATCATATGTAATTCAGACTGTAGAGCTTTTTTATTATTCTTGTATGAAGTCCAGCAACTTCTAAGTGCAAAGCCTGTAACCCTACATGTTCAGAATTCATATAAAATATGAATTTATTTGAATTCTGTACAAGATTGATGTGTAAACTTCAGTTCTCCTGTGGTCTATATAGTTGTTATGCATGTCCTTAACTCAGATGGGGATCTACAATATCATCTTCCATCAAGACAAATAGTCTTGAGTTGCAAGCCAGAGAATTTATGCCTTCACTCTAGTTTGTATTGATGGCTAATCATACTCACAGTTGAAAGGTTTTTTCCTCATTTGGATATGACTTTGAGTCATTAATTTTATTGTGCTTTTCCTAACTAGATCGACAAGTCCTTTAGAACAGAAAAAAATCATATATTGAAGAAGACTTGCTCCATCTCTCCAAGGCCTTAGATCTATATGAACAGAGCTTCAAAAACCTATCTTTACAATAAGGCATTTTTTGCAGCACTTTAATTCGTGTTTCTTCTTATTCTCCATTGCTTTCTAAATATGAGTCTTATAACTGAATTTCTTTATTCCATTTATGTCCTATCAATGTTTTAAAAAAAGGTAAAAATAACTTCCCCCTCTTTTTTATGGTTCTCTTTATACTTCAGAATACATTATATCCTTGGCTGGTCTGTGTTCTTGCTGTGCCATATCCACATTGCAGATCAATATTGTGTCATCCTCTGTGAATTGTATTTGAATTATTTTTTTTAAATTCAGAATTTAAAATAATGTCAAAATTAATGTTAACACTTAATGAAGGTCCTTAGATACATCCAATTTATTAATTCCTACTGAACACTACTTTTTACTGTATGCCAGTTAGTCAGATCTTAATTCCCTTTTCAAGGGATTGTGAAAATTACGTGCTAATTTTTTAAGTCTGTGCAATGTTAAGTCATGCCTTTGTAACATCCAAGTATATTACAGTATATAAGTATATTATATCTGCAGTCACCTTTGTCAAACTTGCAATCTCATAAAAAAATAAAATTGGTTTTGTTTGATAAGACCTGTCCTCCATAACACGATATTGATTGCATTTATATTCCTCTTAATTTAATTATGTATTGATTGAAACACGTCAGCTTTCCATTCTTTTACTTAAGGATGATAACATGGTAATCAATCTATACTTTAGCTGGGTTGTTCTGCTGTCTCCATTGGCACACTATTAACTATCTTCTTATCTTCAGAAATGACACCTCTATTCTATTATTGATTAAAAATAAATATCAGGAAGCTGGAAAGAACCCCAGCCAAATCTTTAAGACTCTTGGGTTTGTTCAGGTTATCCAGACCTGCTAATTTAAGAGGGTCTTTACAAAGAAAGAAACAAATGTGAAGAGTGCCATTCGTATTACTGGTTTCCCTTGCTTAAACAATGAGATATTAGAGACTTTGGTCAGGTTCCCTTCTTTCAAAGAAAACATCAGGTTTATGAACAAAGCATGATCACAGGATCTCCGTTACCATGAGAACAGCAGGCATTTCCAGCATTCAGAGTTTCTAGCCATGTGTTTCCAGCTGGTCTCAACTCTCCCCCTTACTTTCCTGTGAGAGACACACTACAAATGCTTCTCTAGAATATGCGCTTTCTATCTCTGTTGCATAGAAATGCACTTGAAGTGCATACAATGTTCTAAACTCTGTTATTAACAATAAGAATTATTTTCTCTAGATAGTTCTTGCTCAGCTCATCTTGTAACCAATGCTTTGGATGAGGCTTCCAATGTTCTGGTCAACTGACTCCATGAGGCAGAAAAACTTCCTCTTCCAGGCTGGCTGTATGAAAAGTAATACCTTTTCCCAGCAGCTCCTGGTCTACAATCACTAACAAAGAGAGAAAGAAAGAGAGAGAGAGAAACAGAAAGGGAGACAAAGCCAGACTGAGCACAGCTGGTTCGATCTGAAAGAGTTTAGGAGATCCACTTGCTTTCTTTACATGCACGGCCCACTCTGATCATATCTCCCTAGTACTCTTAATATCCCTAATGTATTCAGACTCTTTCCACATTTTATCACTACAATCATCACCACAGTAAAAAACTCCATTGGTAGTGGAGGAACTGTTGTGTCCTGAAGGCAGCTAAGCATATCTGAGGGACAAAGGCTCAAATGTCAACAGCAGCAACAAAGCTATCTTAAGTATCATACCTGATACATTAAAAAGACGTGGGTTTATGAATAAACCACTATGCACCTGAGGATGCACTATCTATCCTACATTAGAAATGTATCTATTCATCACTTATTTTTCCGTATGTCACTATGATGAATGCTCTCCCATCAAGGGAATGATAATATATCACTTTTCCATCTGAAGGGTTTGTAGCAGATCACTTTTCACCCAGTCTGAACAAAAAGATATTTAAAGTTACTAGCAAAAAACCTGAAACTGCTGGTGTAAATGCAGTGAGCAGGCAAAAGAAGTGCCCTAAACCAATGGAAATGGAAGATGGCAAGTTTTGACACCATAGTGGTAGTGTTGAACTATCTCAAACATTTTAAAAGTATCAGGAAAAAAACTTCCAGAAATTTCCCTGTGAAATTAATAGAAAAAAAAATAATCTTTGGACATGAAATTAATTCCAGAAAATTAGTTGATTGAAAATTCCTTAGAAATAGATAGGTCAGTATTCTTCTAGCTACAGTTCTACAGAGTTGTTACAATACTGCATTTTTTTTAGCTTTGAAAATCAGTTAAGGCTAATATTCTATTTTCTGCTTACTGTTTGTACCCATCAGAGCGCCACTTGGTGGTGCTCATCCATTTAGCAATGGCATTGCAAATGGTACTAGCACTACAAAAAAACCCCCAAAACATTTGAAACATGCAGCCCTTCTGGGAAAAGACTTATCTTAACCCTGAGAGTACCCATATTTTTTAAGTTTCACCATTCTGTTAATCGTCCATTTTTATGTCACATCAAAAAATAGTCACTTCATGTCTGTTTTTAAAAACCAGTTGGTGTGAAAGTTTAAGTTTACTAAGTACTTCCCCCCAAACCATTGATTACCCTCCAAATCCTGTGTTATTTCAGAAAGCAGTGTGTGTATCATCTAGCTGAGAAAAACACTAAAATTAAAATGTGCTCCAGGCATACTGCTTAGTTTTCTGTCTTAATGAAATAAGAAAGTGTGAGCCACTGAAATTAATTCTTCCATCAGGATTATTGTGTGGTTCACAGCTCTGAATACAAATAGATGCGAGATCAATAAGCTTTTACCATTTATATCCCTTAAAATCTATATCCAAATCTCAGAAATCAGAGTGTAATACCACAGAATAAAAGTGTTCAATAAGATATATGCTGAGCTGGGGACAGTACCTGAAGAGCAGAGAAAGAAAGTCAGCCCAAATTTCTGGTAATATAAGATTAACAAAAATAAGAATTCTTTAGGTCTGATAGGGAGGAATTACACTGGACCACTTTCAGAGGTTTTCTGATGAGTAAGGTGACTTTTGCCAACGTTTTACTTGCTTTTCAGAGTGACCTAGATTGGCTAGATGTGATCCTGCTCTTCACCTAGAAAAACTGTCCTATCACAGAAGCAACTGCTCCTGGCTCCCATTAAATTCATAATGCAGAGGGAGACCCTGCTTCTTACAGATTTTTGCCGTGTGAGAGGAGATCACAGCTCCTGTTACATGGGAACTCAGTAGAAATTGGAGGCCATGAACATGCCTTTGGCCTCAGTCCTTGTACTTTGGAACCACACCTTATGGTCCCTTGTGCTTTGAGCAAAGAAAAATGTTAATTTACACATTGAGTGATAGTAAAAAAAAAAAGAGATGATACAAAGGAAATTGGGATGGAACTAAAATGGAGCCTTAGAAAGGAAAGCATTAACTTAAGAAAGAAACAGTACTTCAGGTGCAATCTAGTGAAGCTGAGTGATTCATTGCCTCAGAAGCTTAAAGGAATGAGAAATGCAGGTGGATTTTAAAATGGACTAAATGAGTATCAATTGCTTTTTTGAGTATCAATTGCTTTTGAGAATTATGCAAGCTGAGAAACCTAATAATATCTCATATTTGAGGAGAGACAACTTATTAACTTGCAGAGAAAAATCAAAGAACATTTTTATGCTATGTTTATTGGTGTGCAATTAACTAGGATGCTTTCGACACCTTTCTTTAATGCAGCAAGTATGGTTCTTATAATACAATCCTTGGCCTCATTTATGGAATACTCTACCATTTCCTGTGAGGCACCACAACTGCAATTTTCTTCTCAGAGTTTATCTTGATGACATAGTTAATCTTTATTTCACTCCTTTGTGATCCATCCACACATAAGAACCCTGGAGTGAAGTAGAGCTATTTTCTTGGCTTCATGAGTTCACTGGGGAAGGTACATACCAGCTCAAATTATCACAAGTCATCAGTGGCTAAAATGGAATAATTTTTTTTTTTTAACTTACTGCTATTCAGAAAGTTGCTAAACTGCATCACAATGAATTCAGACATTTCCATGGGTTTTCATGCCATGATCCTTCCCTTCCCCTGTGGGGATGATTTCCCACTGTGTCTTTGTCTCCTGCTGTCTTTTAGAGGTGGCTATTCTAGTACTTCTTGAAGTGTTGGAAAAGGGCCTGCATTTTGAACAAAACAGTTAAAATTATAAATAATCATATCACCAAAAGTAAACTCGTGAGAAACCAGTTCCTTTCACACCTTAAAAAAACAATTGTTTTCTGACTGAAATGCATTTTTGTCATGTTAACAGCATCTCTTTAAAGTTCCTTTTCATTTTCGGAGTATCCCTTTGATTTGAATTACAGGCTGCATATTGTATTACAGGGACAATATTTATTTTCTTTCTTATTTCATTACGCAAATCCTTTGTCAGATATTTAAAACAATATGTATTTCCTCTAATCTGTTGAATACAAGCTAAATATATTTATTTATTAATTGGTAGGCTGCATCCAATAATGAAGTAGCTCCATCTGCTTCAGGCTTGGGTAGACTTATGGTTGTCATCTGTGACAGCTCAATTCTGTGTGCTGATTGCTTTAGGATTTTGCAGCAATGCAGTTTTGTCATTCCATTTTCTTTAACAAGGTTGATAGAATTTGTAATTACTGATGGGCTCTGCCCGCTCTGTCTTCTTTATAATGTGCTAAGCTCATGTAAAATCTAAAAATAAAGAGAACCACGAAACCATGTTTATAAACATTCTTCCTCTACATAATGATTAGTATATTTGCTTTGATTTTATTTTTTTAATCCTTTTAATTCTGCAAGGACCATGCCTCTTGTATCAATTAATGTGTTGAAATGGATGACCTGTGAATGTGTGAGGAACACCCTTTAAACCCAACAGGAATAAAGCTACTGTAATTAGACTAACAGGGGAAACCCAGAAATTTGAATGAAACTCTTTCATTTCTTAAAATGCAAAGTTCAGTCAGGTTGCATCCTGTAGATCCCCACTGTTTGTGCCTAGACAAGCTACGTCTCTTATTGAAGAGACCTCTTCAAAGGCAGCAACAAATTTCTCATCTTCAGGTGCTCAGGCAACATAAAACCAATTCTAGAACAAGAGGAAAATATGTTAGATATAGAAATGAGGTCACTGAGCTGGTTCCAGCATGGCTTTACATCTCAGCAATGTGGCCACAGAAGATTAAGCACCGAATCACACCACGTAATTCTTTACCAGTGTCACCTTATCATTCTATTAATTCAACATATAAAAGATAATTTTAAATTAATTTCTTTTTCAGCTTTTGTGCAAATGCCAGAGAAAAAGAAAAGATGACCTTGAAACTCATGGTTAGAGACTCAGGCCAAGTTAGAAAAAGAGCTTTCTCAGTACTTTTTGCATGTGACCTAATACACTGGGATTTATAGATTGTTTTCTGAAAAAATAGTTGTCAGGGGTTTATGTTATTCTCAGGTTTTATACACACTTAGTCACTGGACAGAACACATTTAATATTCAGTTTCAAAAGAACCATGACTTAAACAGTTGAGGAACTCCACAGTAACTCTAAATAAACAATAGAATATTTTGTATATTAGGTTTCTTTTCAGAATTCCTCCAAAACTCAGGAATTCTTTATTATTTTTCAGGGGTGGTCAAAAAGGGGACTTTTCAGAATTCCTACAGCTCTTTTTCTATTAAATCCCATGTTTCTTTCCCATATGAAGCTTCACAGTTTAGCTGCTTTCCTATTCCTTTAAGGGTATGTGCAAAGATACATTTGATCCTATGAAATCATCCTGCATAAGAAAATATAAACTCTCTGATAGTATTAACTTTTCCATGGAATACCCATGGTGAAAAATTTTATCAATAGAAATTGTCAGATTCACTCACAGCGCTTATCCCTAACCTCACTTGGATTTCAAGGAAACTTCTTTAAAAAAATGAAGAATGTTTTTTTAAGTATTCTTTAAAGTATTCACACAGTCTGCCTGTTTTTCATGTCTTTATGCTTCTATTTATCGTAGTAGTACTAACACTCCTCATAATTTCTTATATGCTTATCCTGCTAGATATCCCCAGTAGACTGTAAAGCCCACTGACCTGCAATAGCTTCCTCCTTGCAAAGCTAGGTCCTGTAGCCCTATTTGTAGCTCCTTTTTCTTTTTCTCTCTCAGTGTTCATAATCAGAATTCCATTAATTTATCTTCCTTTATGGCTTATCATGTGAGTTTTTGTCACATGATTTCTTTCCACGGGGAGACAAAAAGCAGCCTTTGTCTTTGCAGCCTCAGGTGTTCTGTGGCTGAACAAGAAGCTATTGTGGTAGCTCCTCATGGTGGCTTTTCTGCAGGCAGGTTTTCAGTACGTGGTGTTCTCTGAGACAAAGCTAAATGTAGCTGACATTTCATCACAGCTGAGAAAGTCGTGGGGGAGGTTTGGCCTGACCGAGGGTTTACTTTGGCTGAAGAATGAGCTCTGTGGAAAGCTGAGCTCTGATTACTCACAATCTATTGACCTGTGACTGTGTGATGAATGTGAACCATCAGCATCTAAGTTTTGCATGGTGGAAGAAAAAAGTCCAGAATGATAGTAATGCCTCTTATGTCATGTTCTAACAAGTAATGCTTGTCCATTCCCGCTGTTTCTCATCATTTTTCTCTTCTGCTTGTGAGTATTTATGTCAAGGAGCACAAAGACCCATAAAGTACTGAGGCCAGGATTCTCAGAGGATTAAATACACTGCTCTGACTTCACAGGGGCAGGAGTAGCCAGAGCTGGTCTTCACAGCTGCAATCTCTGCTAGCATGACAAAAAAGTTTCTTGCTTCAGTGCATGACGTCCTTTTCTTAAAAGGCCTATTTGTAACTTGCTTTTATTGCAAAGATGAGTTTAATTCTTACTCGTCACCAGAAGGCAACATGGCAACTATATTCAATCTTCAGCACTGACAGGTAGAGATACTTAAAATAGAAATGTCTTACAGCAAAGTGTAGAATATATCAATGTAAAAAACTGAACATACTAAATGAGAAGTCAGCCTAAGTTTAATTAATTAAGCGCTCAGTTTAGTGTCTTTATCACATTTCTGTTTGTAAGTCTTTATACTTGAGGACCTTATCTGAAAGAGGGCGTTGCATTGTTTTTTTCTAAATTAAGTGAGATAATACTAATTAGATCTGTCTGAAAGCTAGGGTGGATGTTTATTAACGCCTTGTGAGCATTTCTTCTAAATTTTTCAGTGAAGAACCAAAACAAATGTGAATGTTAAGTCTAACAACAATAGTGAAGAATACAGCTTCAGATCACTGGCTACTGTTAAAAAGACTCCTGGAATTCGGGCTTTTCTTTTTGGATAAAATTTTTAAATGAATATTTTCCTTACATAAACACTGAACAGACAGACATGACAAGAGAACACCTGCTTTCTAGTCTATGGCACATGCAACTATAGAGTTAGTGGCATATTCTCATCCTACCACTACACCTCCTATGTGTTAATAGGGACGGATGCCTATAGCTGATAGAGCAACTGGGAAACTCATTTGCTGCTTTCTCTTTCTGCTATGACTAGCAGATAAGGTGACAATTAGTGTCATTTAAGTTTTCCTTTCTCTCGGTACAGATGTTTTATGACTGTGCATTTAAATAGTCACTTACACCACATTTTAAAGCTACATTTACACATGGTATGCTTATATTAGGCTAGGTGAATCCACTGAAGGGTGGAGTGTTGATAAGAAGAAAATAAAATGTGCATTTACTTCTGTATCTATACATGCCTACGGTTATGTGTGTGCATTATATTTTGTAGCTCCTTAGGCATGTCATAACATAATATTCCCCCTCTTTTTTGCATAAAATTAAAAGTTGTTCTTATATAAACATATAGCATTTAAATTGAGGGAAGGGCACTAAGTGACAAAAGCTATAACACTCAGTGCCAATGATGCAAAGTACACTGCTATGCACTGAGCACTTTGGTATTACAAGGTTGTGCCAAAAAGCCTCAGCCGTTGTTGAAGCTGAAGACTACATGGACTTGCCCTCTGAGAAGATAGTCCATGCCATAAAGAAGGGGGAAGGGAGGATACATGGATTTATGGCGTTTGTCTCCTCACATCCCTGTTACACATGACGGAGCTCTGCTTTCCTGGGGATGGCTCTAAAGAGCTGCCTGCCCATGGGAATTAGGGAGTCAATTCCTTGTTTTGCTTTACTTGCACATGCAACTTTTGCTTTACCTATTAAACTGTCTTTATATCGACCCATGAGTTTTCCCACTTTACTGTCCTGGTTCTCTCCCCATCCCACCGGGAGTGAGTGAGTGAGTGAGTGAGTGAGTGACTGACTGACTGACTGACTGACTGACTGTGTGGGGCAGAGCTACCTACTGCAGTTAAACCAGAACAGAAGCTTATATGCAAAATCTTCATCCACGATGCTAATCCACAAAGGAGGTTTTTCGGGCCTGCATGAAGCCTGTTGGGTAGATTCTTTCCTTCCGTATGTTCCAATGGCACTGTGATCAGAGTGATGGAAGAAAGAAGTAGATTATAAAGTGTTCTCTCTGCATAAACAGAGAATGTCATTACAGCATGCTTTCATTCTATCAAGTCAGCACTTCAGAAATACAGTATCACCTTTATTAAAAGTGTGGTTTAAATGCTAATATGAAACTATTGTGAAAGCTGTGCAACTTCTGCATGTTGAGACTACTTTTGCCTATGTGTTGTACCAGAATTAAAGTCTGCCCCACCACAATGTCCTGTTTTCTTAACAGCTTATGATATTTTAATCTCCACTTCTCTCAAATCCTCTGCCTATCCCTTTCTTAATCACTCTGCATAATGAAAAGTCCATGTATTGAGAAAGCATGCTGAGCTTTTCCAGCCAAGTCTCCAATCAAACTAACCAGTCTTTGAATCTTATTATGTACAACAGAGCATATTGAATTCACTCCTGTCAGCAAGACTTTATTATATGGCATGAGACTGAACCAGATTATATCACTGACAGCTGCATAACATAAATGGAGAAGAGTTGCTGTATAGAGTGGGAAACACTAGAAGCAGAATTAGAAATTTCTTTGCTTCATTTTGGTCACTGAAGCTGTGCCAATTTATGCTATTTAGTAGTGCTGCAATTTGTTTAAAACAAATAATTAATATTCACAAGAATTCCAATTATACTTAGCTTAAAGAAAGAATAAGAAAGCTAAGTATCTTGCAGAGATTCCATTGGAAACTGCAGCATGTGCTCCTATGGTTTTGCTTTTCTATTACCTTATTCACCTGTTTATATCCTGCATATCTCTGAAGGGTAAATTTCCATCCTGGCCCATAAATCCTTCTTGGTCAACAAGTGGATTATCCTTCACCAAGCAAATAATCTTCCTGCTGGACTCAAAACTACTGGAGAGATTATCTGTTCTTTCATCCATCTATGAATATTTATTACTCTACTAGGTGAGTCTAATAAGAGTCTGATTTAAAACCATTGAACTCAAAAGGAGTCTTTCAGACTATTTTAATGGGATTTGATGCTGACCCTAAGACTTTATGTCCGTAGATGTTACTGAGAGCTGTAAGCATTCTGAAGAGATGGGGAATGAACACAAAGGAGCAGAGCCTGCATATATAAAGAAACCGGATATCTCAGGTTTCACTAAGAGGTTTTTATTTAGCTGCTACATCAACTGTTTGATAAATGAAGCTGAATTTAGTGTCTTACTCATGGGGTGTCAGAACTCTGCTTATTTCTATATTTTTTACTAGTCTATATTCTGTTTGATACCCGCAAGAAAAATAAGATAGTACTGTGCTGCAAACAGTAGGGAGTTATTCATAGGAGTAGCTGCCTAAATTGTGGTTTGAAGACTGTTCCCCAAAATAATGGAATAAAATACGTAGCAGAGATTTATAAAGATAAAAAATCTAGAAAAGTACCTCTTGAAGTAACGTATGTATGTCTTTTATATATGTGTGCACATATATATATCTCTTATATTTTAGCTGAGAGGCACCGGAAGTTTATTATTCATATACAAATACATATAGTAGTATCTATCTCTATACATATGCACTTAACTTTAAGTGAGAATACTAAATATTTTGCAATAATTTCAATGGAAACTGCTTTACACGTGTGTATATATATAGGCATCCAAAGAGTTACAGTCAACAGCTCAATATCCAAATGGAAACCAGTAATGAGTGGCATTCCTCAAGGCTTCATACTGGGACCAATGCTATTTAATATCTTCATCAATGACATAGATAGTGAGAATGAGTGCACTCTTAGAAAGTTTGCAGGTAACACCAACCTGAGTGGTGCAGTTGATATGCTTGCAGGGGGACCTTGACAGGCCTTAGGAGTGGGCCCATGTGAACCTCATGAAGTTCAACAAGACCAAATGCAAGGTACTTGCAAGGTTGCAGCAATCCCCAATATCAGTACAGACTTGGGGATGAACTGAGCGAGAGTAGCTCTGCACAGAAGAACTTGGGGATATTGGTAGACAAGAAACTGGATATGAGCAGGCAATGTGCGCTTGCAGCCAAGAAAGCCAATTGTATCCCGGGCTGCATAAAGAGAAGTGGAGACAGCAAATTAAGGGAGCTGATTCCCCCCCTCTGCTCTTGTGAGACCCCACCTGGAATACTGCATCCAGCTCTGGAGCCCTCAGCACAAGAAGACATGGGCCTGTTAGAGCAAGTTCAGAGGAGGGCTATGAAAATAATCAGAGGGCTGGAGCACCTTTCCTATGAAGAAAGGCTGAGAGAGTTGGGGGTGTTCAGCCTGGGGAAGAGAAGTCCCCAGGGAGACCTTGTTGCAGCCTGTCAATACTTAAAGGGGGCTTATAAGAAAGATGAAGAAAGACTTTTTACCAAGGCCTGTAGTGACAGGCCAAGGGGCAATGGTTTTAAACTGAAAGAGGGTAGATTTAGATTGGACATAAGGAAGAAATTTTTTACGATAAGGATGGTGAGATACTGGAACAGGTTGCCCAGAGAAGTTGTGGATGCCCCATTACTGGAAGTGTTCAAGGCCAGGTTGGATGGGGCTTACAGCAAGCTGATCTAGGGAAAGATGTCCCCCTGACCATAGCAAGGGTATCGCATCTTTAAGGTCCCTTCCAACCCAAACTATTCTATAATTCTGTGATTCTCTCGTCCTGTGACTCGCTCTATGATATATATCATAAACAAACAATAAATTTCAGAGGTTTATCAGACCCTTTCTAAATTTGCACATCTTTGAAATTTCTCCTTCTCTTACTATTAATGCAACTAATTCTGAAGTAAAGGACAGAGGAGTGATTGCTACAGTGACCGCTGGAAAGTGCGTGTACCCAGATGTACAACTGTGGTAAACACTTCTTACCTCTTGGTTTCTGAGCAGGTAAGTGTAATTTCTGCTCTGGCAAAGTTGAATTTTATTTTTGTTATTAAATAAATATTGCAAACAGTATGGACACAAGATGATTTATTACTGAGCTGATTTCTCTGTATCCACTGCATCTCAGCTAGCACTGGCATGCAGTTCTAGCTCTGTCCTCTCTGCTGAAAACCTGCTGACTTTTGACATAGCAGGAAGGAGTATAATGTCAAAACACATTGCAATACAACTGCTGAACTACTGTTACCCTTTCCTGGTGAGTGCTAGAGTGTTCAGTTTCAGTGCTTTGAAGAAGGAAGATTTTAATTTCTGTTGCTATTTGATGTGAAGAATGAAAGCATGAAACTTAGTCTCACAATTCAAAAACTTAGCTGAACGAGACCCTTAACCGAGAATCATTGGCAGCTTTGGTAATTATTCCAAAGCAAAATTCTTCCTGAAATACATGATAATTGGATGCATTTGTAATATTTGTTCAGTAGTATATTATTTTAATTCCTCCTTCTAAAGTGAAGTGGTGATATTTAGCCATTTATTTGCACAAACTTCCATAGGCCATATATAATTTCTTGGTTGAGCTAAATATCACATGCATAGTTTATCTTGTGAGTTGTCTCAAAAGACCTATGTGATGATTGTTGTCCAGTCTTCTGTGGTTCCTTGGGGGTATCAATTAACAAAGCCTCTCGCTTTACTAATTTAGGTAAAAACTGAAGCCTTTGATTTTTGCTGGAAAGAGAAATTAAGATGTGCAGTTAAATCCGAGATCCAGTCAGGGAGGCAACAGTGATTAGCCTTGGCAGCAGATGCTTGCTGCTTTCTCTCTTCTATTCTGACAGAGATGACATGTCAATTATCTACTGACCCTACAAATGGAAAATGTAAGATTGCAGGTGAACTGCAGGCTTATGCGTGATAGGATGGTGTGCACTGCTGCCAGTGCATGGAAAGGTGAAGAGCTATTTTCAATGTCTACTGCATTTCTTTGATGTTTGCAGAGATATAAAGTAATCAGCAAACAATGTATTTAGGACATGCTTCTATTTTTAAAATGTACTCTAAAGAATTACAGTGTTCTATTTGATCCCAACATTGAACTCAGAATTTGGAGTGGAAATAAAGAGAGTCAGTAAGTATAAAACTGAATTCTCTTTAACATCCAGATTCAAAAGAAGTGGTGTTCTGTGTTGGAAATCTGATAACACTGAATATGCCCTGGTAGAATTATCAGAACATTAGCAAGCAGCTGATGTTAATAACATCAGCTCAAGTCTTCCAAGAATTTAAGAAAAAGAAGAATTGGTTCACTTGGTAAGATCTTCTCTGTATCACCTGCCATTAGTTTTCACACAACTCCTGTACTGAGACTAATAACTTGTGTTCTTCTTGTGAAGATATTGCCACCTCTGTAATTAGTGCTTTGGCACAAATCTTGTGGAATGTATGACTTTGGGCTGCGTCAGTGAAATCCATTGAACATAATTTATTTTTCATAGGTTAAAAGAGAGTCAGTATTCTTTGTATTCTTTATGAAATTTCACAAACTATGGCTCTGTAAGTATCAGAAAGTTTGGAATATGAGTAAAAGTAGATTTAAAAAATATTTTTAACATACAAAAAACATACAAAACTTTTATTTGTTCCTTGGATAAACAAAACCCCCATGTTTAGACTGAAATTAAGGATTGTTAAATTTTGTTGTTATCTTTACAGTCATTATTTTTATAATATTAAAAGTATTTTGTAAAAAAAGAATTTAAAAGTTTGACAGAACCAATTTAAGTATACTAAATGAAGAAAAAAATTAATACCAATAACTCAAATTCTGTCCTGCATTTTTGCATTTATTATTTCCTGTTAAATAAAGATGCTTTAAATTAATTTTTTTTCCCTTCAAGTTGTCACTGAAAGACAGACCTAAAGTGGCACTGTCTTGGCCTAAATATTTGATCATTTCAAATGATGATATGGTGTATTTTCACATACAAGTAATTAAATGCCTGAATTAAATAAAAAACAAACAAACAGACAAAAAAATTTTAAAAATGGGTGATTACACAATACCTCTCTAATATGTATAGATTCAAACTGGGTTATGGCTGCTGTGATCATAGAAGATCGTGCAGTCAAAGGATGTAGTTATTCATTGTTAAGTTTTCTTGTCAGGACAGAAGCAATTTGTAATGATCTGGAAAAAAATCTACCCTTTTTATTCCTGTATTAAGGCAAAAGTTGACATGATGAGTATTTCTTTAAATAGAAAAATAAAATTAAAAAATCTTGAATCTGAAACAACTTTCTTTCAGATTCCTTAAGAATCAATCTACACAAAAATCATAGGTTGCTTACCCCTATTCTTTCTGTATGAGCTGGGTTGCTTGCTTAGGTTACATTTCCCCTACAGTTAGATGACCATGGAAGCCCATTGTAGCACCGCACCCATGGAGGAATCATTAGGATTTCACTAAATTTGGTTTGGAGTTCTGTGGTTCTGTGGTATATACTTTATGCTTGCATTTTCCAGGCTGTGGCGGTTTGACCTTGGCTGGCTGCCAGGTGCCCACCAAGCCACAATATCACTTTTCATTCTCTAACAGGACAGAGGGAGAAAATATGATGGAAAAGCTCATGGGTTGAGCTAAGGACAGGGAGATCACTTACCAGTTACTGTCACAAACGAAGCAGACTCGACTGGGGAAAATAATTTAATTTATTTCCAATTAATAACAGAGTAGGTGTCCTGGTTTGAGGTAAAACAGAACCAATTTTTGTTCAGTAATTTTACTTTTTAGCTAAGCCTCTTCTAATTAACTGACCTCTGAAATTAACAGCATATTATAGAGACAATGTTCGTTCTCAGAGGGGTAAGACCTGATTATGCCAAGGAATGGTATGCAGAGAGGCTCTCACTTATTGCTGTAACAACCAAGGTCAGATAACTTTGTTATTTGCCCCGTTGGAGGGTCGGAAGCGGAAAAGCGTAGAGGGGTTGCACCTGTGGGGAGGAGGGGACAGGACAGGTGACCCAAAACTGACCAACAGGGGTATTCCATCCCATCTGCATCGTGCTCAGTACAAAAGCTGCGGGATCAAAGGGTCAGGCCTCTGTCTTCAATGACCGGCATCTGAGGAGGACTCTGTCCATCTGCCTGTGATCCCAATGCGTGTGTTCCTGACTCCAGATCCTGAGTTCAGCTCCCGTCTGTCACTGAGTCCGGTCTGGGACTGTCCTAGTGCCTGCCAGTTCAGTGATCGGTATTTTGGGAGATCAATAAGGGTTTATATATTTTATATACATTTCATTTTTTTCTTATCAATGTTATTATTTTTTTCCTTTTATTATTTTATTATTAATATTTCATTAAAGTAGTCTAGTTTCTAGTCAGCTCCTAAGTCTCTCTCTCTCATCCTTCTCTCTCTGAAGGGAGAGGCTGGGGAGAGCATCTGTCATTCGATATAGCGGCCAGCCCAACGCAAACCACGACAGCTGCATCTCAGGCAGCTGGCAAGGTCACTTCTGGTACAGGTAAAACCCTCTACTGGGTGCAGGCGTCCAGGTTTTGGCAGTGGTGGAGCCTCAGGTTTGGCCTGCGTGAGAAGAGGTCAGGGGCTGCCCTGTGTTGGACAGCCCCTGTTCCAGCTGGCTCTGCAGTGGACCCACTAGGGGAGAGAGCTGGACCCAGCATCCAAGCTGATGGCACCTCTGGTAAAATGCATTTGAGGCAGAGCAAAACGCTGCATGGCAGAGTGAGGGGCGAGGAAAGAAGTGTGAGGAAGAGCTCTGTGGCCACCAAGGTGAGAGGAGGACAAGGAGGGGAGGAGGTGCTCCAGGTGCTGGAGCAGAGACTCTCCTGCAGCCCCTGGGCAGGACCCAAAGGGGAGCAGCAGCCTCAGCCTGCAGCACTCATAGAGGACCATGCCAGAGTAGGTATCCACACTGCAAGCCATGGAGGAGCCCACGCTGGAGCACGTAGGTACTCCCTGAAGAAACTGTGGCCCTTGCAGAGCCCACGCAGCAGCATCTTTATGCTGAAGGACTGTGGAACTTGGGAGGGACCGCACGCTGGAGAAGGGGAAAAGCGTGAGGATGACGAAGCAGCAGAGAGGAGCTGGCATGGACTGAGCACAGCCCCCATCCCTCATCCCCCTGCACCCCTTGGGGGTGTGGGGAAAGGAATCTGGAATGGAGGAGTGCAGTTGAGCCTGGGAAAAAGGGTGGTGGAAGGAGAGGTGTTTTCAGTTTTGTCTTTCTTTCTCACTTCCCTCACATTTTATCTGGCTACAAAGTAAACCAATTTTCCCCAAGTCAACACACTGTGGAAACTGGTAAATGATCTTTAGAATAGAATAGAATAGAATAGAATAGAATAGAATAGAATAGAATAGAATAGAACAGAACAGAACGGAATAGAACAGAACAGAACAGAACGGAATAGAATAGAATAACTCAGCTCAGCTCAACTCAGCTCAGCTCAGCTAGAAGGGACCTACAAGGATCACCTGGTCCAACTGCCTGACCACTTCAGGGCTGATTCCCAAAAAAACATATTATTGAGGGCATTGTCCAAATGCCTCTTAAACACTGAGAGGCACGGGGCATTGACCACCTCTCCAGGAAGCCTGCTGCAGTGTCTGAACACCTGCTCTGTAAAGAAATGCTTCCTAATGTCCAGTCTAAACCTCCCCTGACTGATGCAGCTTCGAACCATTCCCACATGTCCTGTCGCTGGATACCAGGAAGAAGAGATCAGCACCTCCCTCTCCACTTCCCCTCCTCCGAAAGCTGCAGAGAGCAATGAGGTCCCCCCTCAGCCTCCTTTTCTCCAGACTAGACAAGCTCAAAGTCCTCAGCCGCTCCTCAAAGGACATGCCTTCCAGCCCATTCACCACCTTTGCTGTCCTCCTCTGGACGCATTCAAAGACCTTCACATCCTTCTTAAATGGCAGGCTCCAGACCCGCACACAGTACTCCAGGTGAGGCTGCACCAGCCCTGAATACAGTGGGATATCCCCTCTTTTGACCGGCTGGTTATGCCGGCTTGGATGCACCCCAGGATGCGGTTTGCCCTCTTGGCTNGCCCCCTGCGGACTCCTGTTGCGCCGGCTGCCCACCAGCACCCCCAGATCCCCTTCTGCAGGGCTGCTCTCCAGCCACCCCTCTCACCATTCACACTTCTGCCCGGAGTTACTCCATTCCCAGGAGCAGCTCCTGGCAATACCGCTTGCTAAATGTCATGCCACTGCTGATTGCCCAGAGCTCCAATCTATCCAGATCCCTC
>VYZM01005826.1:0-14543 GCA_013398915.1 Dromas ardeola
CTAGATAAATTGGAGCATTGGGCTATAATTAATGGAAAGAAATTTAACAAGTCAAAATGCTGGATTCTGCACCTTGGATTGAGTAACACTGAGCACAAGTATAAATTGGGAGAGGAGTGGCTGGAGAGCAGCCCTGCGGAAAGGGGTCTGGGGGTGCTGGTTGACAACAGGCTCCATATGAGTCAGCAGTGTGCCCTGGCAGCCAAGAGGGCAAACTGCACCCTGGAGTGCATTAGATACGATATAACCAGCTGGTCAAAAAGCACTGGTGTGGTCTCACTTTGAATACCCTGTGCAGTTCTGGGACCCACAATTTAAGAAGGATGTGAAGGTCCTTGAATGTGTCCAGAGGACGGCAACAAAGCTGGTGAAAGGGCTGGAAAGAACATTCTATGAGGAGCGGCTAAGGACTTTGGGCTTGTCTAATTTAGAGAAAAGGAGGCTGAGGGCCAACCTCATGGCTGTCTAAAGCTTCCCGAGGAAGACAAGTGGAGACAGAGGTGGTCAGATCTTCTCCCTGGTATGCAGCAACAGGACCTGTTGAATGGGAATGGTTCAAAGCTGCACCAAGGGAGGTTTAGACTGGGTATAAGGAAACATTTCTTTACCAAAAGCATGGTCAAACAGTGGAACAGGCTTCCTAGAGAGGTGGTCGATGCCCCAAGCCTGTCAGTGTTTTAGGAGCATTTGGACAATGCCCTTAACAACATGCTTTAGCTTGGTCAGCCCTGAATTGGTCAGGCAGTTGGACTAGATGATTATTGTAGTCCCCTTCCAACTGAGATAGTCTATTCTATTCTGTTCTGTTCTGTTCTGTTCTGTTCTGTTTTGTTCTGTTCTGTTCTATTCTATTCTATTCTATTCTATTCTATTCTATTCTATTCTACTCTACTCTACTCTACTCTATTCTATTCTATTCTATTCTAAAAAAAAAAAATAGATTTTTGCCCCAATTCAACTATATTTTTTCACAGAAATTAGAATCAGTTCTGCAGCCAGTTTACCAATAAACTTAGATGAAATTACATTAATCTGCATGTCCTATTTTTCATGGACAAAGGCTAGTTTTAATTGTATTTTATGGTATGCACTTCTCGGTGGAAGAGCCAAGATTAGGCAGTATGTCAACTCAGGGCAAAAAAAGAATAATTCCAACCACAAAATAAATTAGTACTTGATCTTTGTTTTGTAGTGAATCAAGTGAATAGAAGACAATAATGTTTTAAATGTGGGTGGAACTAAAATGTTGTCTCTTCAGTAGATGAAATCTATTCTCTCATTTGTTTTCTATTTTTGCCAGTAAACTATAAACTTACTTACTGTTTCTATATTTATTTTAATTTAAAAACTAATTTCAGATACAATTTAGCATTGAGATATAACATAGTTACATTTTGTTCTTGCATCTACAAAGTGCATATCTGCTTATTGACTGGCTTTTATTGGCATAGAGCAGTATGGGAAATTGTTACTTCCAGTCTTTAATTTAAGGCTGCATTGAAAATCTTTTTGCTTCTATGTAACGACTGAAAAGGGGATGAAACTCTCATTGCTTTTCATTAGTGCTGTTAATTTGAAAAGCAAGCTAATTTGAAAGTGGCCCAGCAGTAGCCCGGATTCTGTAAAGAGCTGAACAGGGATTGCATGGGGCAAGTCATGGGCAATGTCTTCTTTGAATCACGAGAATGTCAATACTGCCAATCTGTTTTTAAATATGAATATGTACATTTGTAAAAAATATAATCACTTTAAAAATAACTCTTATGGTCTTATGTGGGCAGGAGCCTTGTTTTCTTTGTTTCAGGAGCTAACATTGTCCCATAGTCCTTATCAACTGAAGATTTCTTTCCTAAAACAATTTGTTCAGTTCTGCTGCAGGAGCTGGAGGAGGAGCAGCTCAGCTGGAGTCTGTTCTTCCTGTTATTTTTGAAGGGCCAAAGGAAGAAGAAGTTTCAAAAATGTTATTCTGACAGTTTGTCTGGACACCTAAAAAAGTATTGTAGTGCCAAACATATTTATATTTTATGTATTTTGTATTTATTAAACATTATTTATTTACTTACATTTAGGTATTACACCAGCCCTACTTGCAGAATTGAGAAGGCCTGTTTTGTTTTGTACTTTCTACCTTTTCTATCTAAACTGTTATTTAACCTCTCTTTCTAAACATGTTGGAAACTCAAAGCACCCCTTGATGATGATGAAGGCCAATGTAAAAGTTAGTGTCATAGAAGAAAAACATGCAAAAAGTTGTTGTAGGGATAGTTTAATGAAGATAGTTTATTAAATGAGAGCTGCAAGTTCTCACTCGGTTTAAAACACAGACTGCTTTAATTCAGGAGCCCAAGGGGACATTTTTTTAAACCTCACATAACACCCAAATAACTAACCCCCAGTGAAATTTAGTGGAGTTAGATATCGACTACAGGTTATGCCTTCAACATTTCCCTGTTTACGTGGATATAAGGGATTCAGAGAGCCTCAAATTTAAGGGCTTGAGTTTGAACACAGTATAAACATTCAACTATATGTAAAGACAATGTATTAGTTTATTAGCTGGAAAATGCACAAATGCACTAAAAGACAATTAGCTTGGTTGCATGCAAAAAAAATGCAACACAAGCTTCACAGACATGTCCAGTGTTAAGAAAACTAAAACATTCTCTTTGTAAGTTTTTTGTATCTTGCATAAAGTGAGCAAAAATATCTACATGCTTTTTCTTTCTCTGCCAGCTTTATGACATCCTGCTTCTTGTTTTCCACACAGTTTATACAACAATTGTTTAGACATGTATTTTGCAATGTAATATTGTAAATGTTTATAACTGTTTAGGAAAAAGATTCTATAAATTTGAGCCCTACAGGGTATCAAGTCTGCAAAGCAACGTAATAAATTTTAAGGCAATGGTATCCAGACAGGAGTTTAGTTATCAAGTTATTCTTGATTATGGTGTTTTCAGAAAGGGCAATAAACCCCTGGAGGCTCTTGAAACACATGGCAAGTGATAGGTTTTCCTGTTTTGCTATAGTTTTTCCAATGTGGTCTGTGGTTTTTTTAATAATCAGGAAGAGAAGTTTATATAGATCAGTTACTTTTAATGCCAATGTATTTTCAGCTTTTCAGAAAAAAACGCTGTAAAGCTGCCTGAACAAATTGAAAATCTCTTTTGTTAAAAAATTCAAAATGCCACCCTTTTTTTTCATTTTGTGAATTCTGTACTTGAATGATTTTTTATTATTTTTTTTTACTTCTTCAGGATTTACTTTACTAAGATTGAGTTTGAAATCCTTCACTTTCAAAGCTGGCTCTAATATTAATAAATATATCAGAAAGGTTCTTTTGTATTTCTGTCAGCTTTTTCTCAAGGAAAGATTAAGCTCAAAAACCCCATATTTTTTAAAAATGAAATATCTCATTTGTAATAAAAAGCTATTTACTGACAACCAGAAGTTTTAAATGAAAATTTACAATTGTACTCACTGCTAATTAAGAGTTATTTTCATTTCAGTAGAACATTGGTAGGGTAATGCTAAGAGTGAGTTTCTCAAAGACTTCGGCTTTATCTGAATTTTTACCTACAAAGCTCTAATTTGTACATATTGCTTCTGTATTACCAATCTCCACGTGTGACTGTGATTTCAGATGCTACTTCTAACATAGTACCATGAATAAATTGTATCAATCACAACGTAGTACGACTCAGTTATCACTTCTTCATATTTCTTCTCTTGGAATCAACAAAGAAGGACATTCAATATACTCAGTGCCTTGCACAGACCACTTGCTCCAAGAGAGGTTGTAATGAGGATATCAATCCTGTCTAATTGTTTCAGCACAGGTATAAAGTTCCGTTTCTCTCTTATAGCAAGTAGTTGTAGTCTGTCCTAACAATACACAAATTTGCAACAAGTGAACACTCTGTGTACAGGCAAGGTTTGTATATATCACTTCGATCAGTTTTTGCACGGTGTTATGTAGATTTTTATCATTTGAGTTTCTATAGAGATAAAGCTGTATAAAAACATGGCAGGTGTCCTAAATCAGGATTTCAAACAATTTGGAAGGTTTTGGACTATTTTGATAAGGTGGAAAGTTTTAATGTACTACTGAAAAATACCACATGGTATCTATCGCAAGCTATCAGTCCACTTCAGGTATTATTTTTAACAGCGTTTGAAACTTAAGATTTGTTGGTTTAGGGTGCAAGTTTTCCTTCATGCAGAGGGCCAATTGCTATTCAAATGAATCTTTGTGTAAGCTGCAAAACTGACTCTGTATGCCAGCTTTTCTTCCTCCTCCACAGAGGAGGCAGAGAAAGTGAAGAGTACATTCTAAGACACGTTTTTATTTCATATTCACATATGAAATTCTACTGAAGTCAGAAACCTTGCACGTGTGTAACCAAGAGCTAAATGTGATCCCTGCCCTCTGCCTATAATGGGTGCAGAGGGACCTACATGGGTAAACTTTATGCTTGACTTCTTTTTAAAGTGAATATAAAACGTAGCAGTAAATTTAAGCCCACAGGGAACTTTCCACATTGTATAATATGGATGTTTCATTGCATACTACTCATGAAAATTGAACTTGATATGAGCTATAATTATGACAAAAGTAAGTGAGAGTGTGGTTCTCACTTTGAGCACTCTTCCCTTTTGTCCTTTATCTGTACTTTTAGTCACCTTTAGTAGCTAGGGAGATGCTTTGTGCCAAAGGTTTTTCACATATGGTAGAAACTAATTAATCAGTTAATAATATATGAATTTTGCCCGACATTATGAGTGCAATCACCCAGATGGGAAACCAGAAATAGTGAGGATGCTAAAGGTTTAATTGAGACTTTCATCTTGGCAATGTTCAGTGACTCTGATATTTTCATATATTTAATCAGACTCATATCACAGTTTAAAAACTACCCTGGTGGTCTAGAATTCAGCAACTTCCTAGTCATTTATGTACAACTAAGTTGTTTTGGTTAGTGAGAGCCACATTAAAATAGCAGTCAAAGTTTTATTTCTGTTTCAATGTAAACATCTTCTCAGTCCTAGCTCAGTCAGGTTTAATCCTCTTCTCTCTCAAACTAGGAGGAATGAGTCTGGACCTTATACTTTTCAGCTGCAATTTAAAAATATAATATTTTGGTGGTACTTGAAGACTCCTTCTAATTTGGGAAGTCTAAGCAGATGATAGTTTCAATGATGAGAGCGTAGTAGTTTCAAATGTCTGCTGGGATTGTTAGCTATAATATTGAGTAATATAGTCACAGACAACTTCATATTTTCACCGTTTCAATTTTAGCTTCATAACCTTTTGTGATCAAGTTGGAATATATGTGGGTTATAATGTGGTATGGAACCACTGTTTTCCATTGCTGCCTCCTACTATGTGGAATTTAGGAGAAGCTAGCTAGGATTTCCATGTAAGAATAAAAATTGTTGTCTAGGACTACAGACTTCTTTGTTTGCTTTAAAAAGTAAATAAATTTCTACCTGTTATGGCTGTGAAGAAAGCCTGAACATATAACTGAGGCAACAATGCTCCTCCTAGCTTACTGAGAAAGTGAAACAATAACTCAGGTGAGAGAAATATATTCACTTCAAAAACCCACGACATTTCAGACAGCAGTCTGCAGTGTGGTGTAGTGATAATCACTCCAGGTTCAAACAGAGACACTTTGCATGCCATAAGCTGTCTAATCAAAGCAGTACTAAAATTTGTCTAGGCCAACATACTCCATTGACATCTGAGGTAAATTAACATGTACTGAGCTTTGTGAATTTTTATCTTAACTGTTCCTGGAACTCCAGTTAGTGTATTTAAACATAAGATGTCTTTAGTCCATATATTCATCAGCAACATAAGATACCTGGATAGTAATGTTGATGACTGTAAATATTGTAAATATTTCCACTGTACTTCAGTGTATTTAAAGTAGAAAAGAAAGAATCAATATTAAGCAATACCACTCATTTAACTCTGAACAACCTCTTTGGATTCTTTCATATTTTTATGTATTACTTGTATTATTTTTGTTGTAATAAAACCAGCAAGCTGCATATATTTGCAAACTATTATATTTAGATACAGCTTAAAAAAATGTGTTTTTTTATGGCATTCACAGTGTCTCAACACAATTCTAGGCATTTTTACTTAAATAAAGTATCTAAACTAGCCAGCTCCACCCTCTAATTTTTTCATACTGGCAATGGAGATAAATAAGAAACCACATAAATCCTTAGAAGACAATGCTGTTCTACTTAACACAAGTATGTCTTCTCTCCATAACCATAGGGAAATCAAGCTGCAACAGAAGAAAAGCTGGGTGTCTACCATGGACAACTGAGAGAACATATAGAAGTCACTAGACACCTCCACCTACTAGTTGAAAGCATGTTCACATAAGAGAAGAGATGAAGACGACGTTTATGGGCTCACAAAACTTTCAAGCTAGAACAGGACTGCATACAAGGAATGGATTGCTGTCTGGGACTTAGTCTCCAGTTAAACATGATTTAGACTGAGCGGAATTCTTTATGTCCACATGGAAGTCTCAAGTTAACTGTTTTCCAATATGTGAAATGGGAGACTCTTGCACGTAACACAAGACATAAGTTGAGGTAGAGTTCAATAGTGATGATCTGCAGCTGGGCAAAAATAGTCCATACCAAGTCCTTCAGCTATGTCATGGCACAGAGGGTCTCTCCTACTTCATGAATTCACCAGGTTCTCCGATAGTGTTTGCTCTGTGGAGACAGAGAAAGAGGCTTTCATGTTTTAGTGAATAAATGTGTGAAATATAGCACTAACTGTGAAAACTCTATCAAGCAAGAAGCAGCTGAATGAATCTTATTTAGTATGAGACATGAAAGGGAGGATGAAACACAGAAGTGCATTAGAATAAGGTTGCAGAAATTAGGACAGCAGAAACTGTATAAAAATCTTAGCTGTGAAGGAGAAATAATCATGTGGATATGAATGAGAAACTGGGACAGAAGGTTGTAACTGGATTTCAGTCACTTGATGTTGGTTTCACATTAGAATTTGGTGAGTAAAGAAAGAAACTTTTGTAGTGAAACAATTCATCTGTGCATCAATGCTCCTGAATATCCTGCAGCTACCCAGTGTATTCATGGTCTTGGTAACGTTTCTTATTTTAATTTAATCCAATCTGTCTATCCATCTATATAACTGCCATCATCAAGCTATCTGGATGCTGACGGTTAAGTTTTATTTGACAGTCTCCAAAAAAGCTTATATAACTGAACAAATGTAATTTTACACATTAGATACTCTCATACTGAACAGGTTACTTCGAATTCTTCCTCTCCTTTTGGTGAAGGTGATGTGCTGGGTAAATGTTTCATGCTTCCCTGTGCAAAGATGAGCTTCTGCTCTACTTCTTTGTCCATATCATTACTTGAAACTGATATGAAATCTTCAGCTTCCGTTAACTCAATAAGTGCAAGGGACTGTTTAAAATTCACATAGGCCCAGGCCCTCAAAGATTTTGAGGTGCCTTCTGGATACAGTCTGTACATTTCTGAATCGTGTGTGAAGAACTGATGCTTGTATGACCTGACATGAGATACTTCATTCTGTTCATCATTCTCTTCTTTTCCCCCATACTGAAGAATGATTTCCTAGAACTTGTAGAGATAACCTAGTCATCAAGAGAAAGAATGTTCCTCAGGGGAACATAAATTGCAAACTGATAAAGGAAAAGCAACAGCAGAAGTAATATGTGTTTTTTCAGCGTTTGGCATTAGTGACATTTTCATGGAAGAAGTAGATTCAACTTAACATTCATTTCTTTCTTCAAAAAAAGGCATCTGCATCCACAGCAACATCTTCAAAAGTCTACCGTCATCTAGAAAAGCCCAAGGTTGGAAAAGCTTAGTTCTGGGATTTTGGTTAAGCTCAATAAATCAAGCAATTTCTCTTCAGATTAAATACACCTTTCAAATTCTATATTTCTATCTCCTGTAACTTTCATAAAAAGAACAAAGAAGGGCAATCCATTTCAATATATTTAAGGAAATTAAAAATATATGTATTTTTCAAAATATTCAAAATGAATTTATGTCTTGGGTTGTTGGGAAGGTAAAAATTTATCCATAATTGGGCAGGTTCATAACAGCCAAGTTCTCTAGTAGCCTCTAGATGTGCTAATCCAGATGTATTTCTTATCCAGGAGCGGCCTTAAACTACATGCTGTTGGAAATCAGGAGATGTAGTAGGAGAATTATTATTTTATATTTAGTGCCATGATCTTTTTTTAATTAAAAATCTGGTTTGGATCTTTTTTGGAAAAAAGGATACTGGGCTAAGACTTTCGTCTAATCTAGTACAAAAGATTTCATACGCTCACATGTACATTTATATATATATACATATATATGAAAAAATTAAATTAAATTAAATTAAATTAACTTTTGAAATTTAACTATTAATACCAGTTTTCAGTAAAATTCTATTAACTATTTCTAAGGAAACAGTTCCTTAACATCTGAATTTTAAAAGCATATCATACAGAAATACAATCTAAACAACCTATTCCATCTACTATCAAAATTAAACTGGAACAAAAGGCCCATCATAAAGTGAAAAACAAAAGAAAAAAAAAAATCAAACATCACGGAATTTTTCAAGTTCTGTGAAACTGACAGGGAAAAACAGAGGAGTGAAATGCTAAATAAAAATATAAAATAATAATAAAAAAGTTGTTCTGGAAAAAACAAACAATTTTCAAAATCAGAGCTAATATTCTTACAAGTAATGACTGATGAGGTGGGATGATGGTCCTCCTGGTGCTCAGGAGAAACAACAGTTCTGATTACAAATGCTGGACTGAACTTTACAGAGTAGAGTGCAGCAGTGAAACTAGTACTAATAACTCATTCGCTACTCAGAAGACTTAATTCTAAAAAGCACAGTAGAAGTAAAAAAGAATTTTGGTGGAGAAAAACGTTGTTTTGTTCAGGACTAGTCTACTAAAAAGACTGAAAATAATAGATGAATGTGGAAATATTTAATTCAAAGGCTATGCAAAATAGCACAAAACAATCAAACAAAAAAAGGCTTTATTTCACCAGACATTCAAGTTAATCCCATTCTGATCTAGGAGGCGTTCAGATGATTCATTACTCTATGGTGACTTTGAATAAGAGATGTACAATACATGGCCCTGGAAATTGTAATTGTGAAGTGTGCTAAAGCCCGGTGTGTTGGCACTTCAGTAAACTGACCCATGAGTTGAACTCAAACTCAGCTTTTTAGAATGAATGAAATACCCAACAACAATATTTACTGAATAGGAGCTCTTTCAACATAATATATGTAGTTTGTAGACAGACATTCACTTAGGAACAGCAGCTGCAGTCTAAGATGTTATACCACACCCACCAGCTACTTAGTAGTTCCTGTGCTGGAGGTTATTGGTCTCATGGGTTCAGTCATGGAAGGAGGGCTCGGTGGCCTGGCAAAACCGGGCAAGGTTACTCAAGCTACCAATTAAAGTATTTTAATGCACTCAGCGTGATTTGTTTTGAAGATTTTAGGTGGCAGTCACCTAAGAAGTGTGGTGGTGGGATGGTTGGGCGGTAGGTTCCCACAGAAGGACAGTGATAAAAAAACTGGTGTTGAAGTCTTAAAAGCCCGTGTGGATCCAGGAAAACATCCCTCTTCATAGGGTTATGCAGTAAACAAAATGCAAAACAATGGCTTAGGTTGCTTCATATAATGACATAGAATACCACAGAAATCATAACAGAACGGTATTTTAATATTATATTATCTGTCTTCTTAGAATTATTAAATTAAACTCTTTCTCAAAATCTTCAGATTTGAATTACAGGAAATGTTGTAAAATCTGGCAAACCCAGAGGTGTAATATTTAAATCCACACTCTGTGTACAAAGATGAAGAGACTGTAAGATATCTGAGCCCAGTCTGCAGTCCTTAATCATGTGAAACATATTCTGAAATCAATAAAATTAGTCAAGATGTATTGTAGTGAAGTTACTTGTCATTAATGTCAGGTGATAGTGATAAAGAATCTTATATTAATTGGCCATGTGCCCATGCAAAAATCTGACTCTCTCATACAGTCTGAGTATTTTCACACATAATTAAGCGCACACAGATGCTCGCAAAGAACCAAATTGAAAATCAGAAATTAAACCATAATTTCATTGATATCAGCTGTAAAATTGTTGTAGCTTCAGCTGCACTGAGATTCCAACCCTGGATCTGCAGCTTACCTGAAGCAGTCTGTCTTTATTTTAAAAACAAAACCAAACCCTTCTTTGAAACTGAATATAAGAGAGAGTTCTTTCCCTGGACAAAATACAAATGTAGATCCTACTAACCAAAGTAAGTTTGTATCAGGTTAAGGAAAGGAACTCTTTTAAAGAAAATATTAGACATAAAGGCTGTCCCAAAAGTGGAGAAATGGACCCAGACAATTCCAGGAAGTTAGAAAAGCTCTGAGTAATTAGAAATAAAAATCAGGCTAATCCTCAACTTCTTAATTTACACACGGTAGCTCTTTCCCATGCAGCTTTCTCCTATTTCTAATCTACAATACTGCAAGATCTTCAAAGCTTCTAACATACTTCCTAAATTTTTGTTCAATGAGAAATCATAGTTTAAGCTCTGGTTTAATAGAAACAGAATTACAAGAACAATGGGAACTAAGGTTATTATCAAAAGTTATTTTTACCTTCAGTAATATTTTTGTTTGTATTCAAATTATTTTCTTTTTCTTTTCCTTGTGCTTTCCAAATGGAAACATTGGCTGTTTAATAATTTATAAAGAAGCAGATAAATGTACACATACTAACTTTTTGCAATAACATGTTGTCAGAGAACTCTGGTGACAAAAGTTGGAGGGAAAGGGGTTACAAGGAAAGCAATGAAATAATAAAGTCATCCAAAAGTTTCACTTTTTTTTATTTTTTTTGAAATAACTTGCAATTGCAGGTGAAATTTGCTGAAGAGTATCAGCTGAGACTGCTGNNNTGAAGAGATGTTCTCTGTCTGCATAATAATAATAATAATAATAATAATAATAATAATAATAATAATGAGGTGTGAACACCCTGTCAAAGTTTAAATCCACACAATCCATTTCAGGACACAGATTTTAATCTCCCTGTTAATTGAGAGGCCAGGCCACCCACTGCTTTGAATCAGGGTTTCTGCAGAACCTTTGGTTAGGGTTATTCTGCTTTGCATTTAAATATTTATATAGTTGCTGAGAGAGACCCCCACAAGCAAGCAGCAGTAAGTGCCTATATTGATGATTCCCTTTTTAAAGGGAGACAAGAGGGAATGGCTGACTACCAGGTTTTGCTGTGTACATGTCTTGTTTTAAAAAAAAAAAAAATGGACATTGTCAAACAACCAGAAGGCACATGTCTCAGGTACTTTGTAACTCAGTGGTCCTTGTAGAATGTTTTAGTTTAAACCTATTGTGTATATGTGGATAATGAATTTTTACCTTCCCCATGCTGTTGTGTGCTCCATTTTCTGGACATCATTAAAAAAAGAATAAGTAATAATATAAATTATTTGGCACCATAGAAATAAAGCGATCATTTACACTGCCCTACTCATAAGCTCTTTGAATGTTTCAGTTTCTGAACAAAAACACAGCCCAATGCTTTTATTATAGTTTTTCTTTGTTTCGGAAATGGATGGTAGATGACACGATACTAAGGCATCATAACACAAAGTCATGAGATTTATTGATTCAGCTCAAAGCTGCTGGAGTTCCCATACATCAGAGCTTTCAAGTAGTAGTGAACTCACCCTATATCATATCCATTAAGGATTTTTTTATTATTAAAAATCCAATAAAACATTTATAACTCTGTTACAAACGCCTGATGGTTAGATGAATGCAATTCTAAGCAATATGATTATCTAACACAAAGTTTTACACATATATCTTGTTTGGAGGTTATTTTATTTCTTTCTTTTCTTTTTGTCAATCCAGTGAGTTTTAATTTCAAGCTATCGAAATTTTCATGCTATATACAATAAGAGGCTTCCTGACAACTGTCTGAAATGTCCATCTCTCTCCAGCAAAGTCTGAAATTTAAATCTCCCTTAGGGCTATTTGAATATCCTTTTGTGAATTCAGAAATAATTAGATGATCTCTTATAATGAAGCAATTTATATTAATAAAAGAAAAGTCACAACCTATCTAATGAAGGTTGGAGGTGGACTCTCTGCTCCCTTGTTACCACATCTTAATGCAGAATCTTTGTGCTTCTGGGAAAGCAATTGGAAAGTATTCTCTGGAGATGTCTGTACTAGAGAGAACATGAAAAGGTACGTGTACAGGACAAATGCATGACATTTCAAAAGAGTTATCATATTTTAGTGTACAGCCAGCAGTCTTCTTTCAAGCAGATACATTTTGCTAGTTCAAGCAGAGTTTTTACGCTATTTAAACACTGCATCTCCCCACAACAGAAAAGATTTAGCTACTGATAAAAGTAGGAATATTTTCAATCGGTTTCATCAGTTAATGTATGAACTATCAAGGTATTTATATTTACTGATGCCAGCAGAGATGATTCTTATAAATGGCTTTTCAAGTTATCCACAGGATCAAGAAAAACCTCAACATTCTGGAAATGGTTTAGTTTCAGCCTTTATTTCTTCTTCAAGTTACTGTATAAAATAAAAATATGAATTTATACCACTTTTCATGTAGCTTATAAATTACTATTTTAGATTAATAATTATTATTGCATAGATAGGATAAATTTGAGGAGACAGAAGATTTATTCACTATTGTGAAAAATGCCTGTATATAAATAAGTATTGGTGCAGTAGAGAAAAACTCTTTAGGCAGTACCTGCGCATCTTTTGGTCAGAGCATCTGTACACACGGAAGTCACACCAGTTTAACTATATCATTTTCTAAAACCATTTACCTACGTAGACATAAAGAAAGACCACGGACACTTTTCAGCACATAAACTTGGTTTCAGTGCAGGTTTGACATGTTAGGGCTGCAGGCAAATGACCAGACCTTTCACCTGGCCTGAGGTTAAGAGAACTGAGCAGGACATGGAAAAATACTGGACATGACATAAGAAATTTTGTGAGAAGCTTACAAAAGTTTTCTGCCACGAAGCACGACCAGACATCACAGATGATTAAAGTGGGAGCTGAATGAGAAGCAGTCAAACTTCACAGAAAACTGGAGGCATACACTGGGCATCTTTTGAGGAGTGCAGACTCAAAAGGCTAGCAGCACCTGGCTAATCACAGCAGCAATGGCATGTATGGCAGGGACTACCAAGGCAACAGAAATAATAAATGTGGGTTCAGGTGTACCACAGATGGCAGAAGGGGAGAAAAAAATAATTGGGGAAGGTTGTTTATTTGGGCAGAGACTGGGCAGAGAAAGGAGAGAACAAGGGTGGTGAAAAAAAAAAAGGCCAAGAAACAGGAAAGGGGGTAACAGGGTGTACAGACCCATGCCTGCTGCTGCCTGGTGGTACCAGTTAGGCAGTAATGTGCTGTTCACTGCAGCATGAGCAGGAAAAGAAACTGGAATTGCTGTCAGATCATCAAAGTCAGGACTGTGTCTGTGGTCAGGAAGACCAGCGGGGAGTGAGGTGGATGCTCTCACTGGCCATCAAGGGAATGCTTAACGGGGGAAATCAAGCACCCTGGCATCATCATGTCCGTGCCTGTTCCAGACCTGATGGCATTGGCCTTACCGCTACTTTATGACAAATTCTGTAATTCATCTTGTAATAAAAAATATTTGTAAAGTGATGAATTTCCCTAAGACTGAGCTGTGGAGCTGCAGTAGGTACGCTAGCTTGAAGGTTACATGTGTAACACACTAAGAGGAAATTAAGAATTGAGATGTTACTGCAGTGTTGATCTGTCCATTCTTCTCTCTAATATTTTGGGTCTTGATATAATGAAGGTTTAGGGTATTTTATTTATTTTTTTTTTAAAGCAGTAGGAAGAAACTGGTATCTAGGAAAACTCTAGTGTGAAGTTCAGGTTTTTATTAGGTAGAGGAGGACCAGAAAATATAGTTACATGTGCTATATAGCCCAATCCAGACTTAAAAGTCTTGTTCCAGTTTCAAACTGTTTATTTTGAAGACTGTTTAGTTAGGAAGAAATTCTTTACTGTGAGGGTGGTGAGGCACTGGAACAGTTGCCCAGGGAAGTTGTGGATGCCCCATCCCTGGAGGTGTTCAAGCCCAGGCTGGATGGGGCTTTGAGCAACGTGGTCCCAACCCAAACCATTCTATGATTCTATGATTCGGTCAATTTAGCAGACTTGGCACTGATAAAGTGCTCCCACCTTTGTGTGCAGTTGCAATCAGTGGTTTTAATGGGTTCCAGAATCATTCTTTAGCTTGAAAATGTAGACTATTCATGACTGCAGTTTAGGGTTCTAGTATAATTCACAAGCTTGACATAATGCAGGAGCATAAACCAATTAGAAATTGGACAATTAGAAATTAGAAAATTAGAAAAGGACAGGGAACTGCTGGAG
>VYZM01005827.1:4308-15953 GCA_013398915.1 Dromas ardeola
CTCTTATGAGGAAAGACTGAGGGAATTGGGTCTGTTTAGTCTGGAAAAGAGATGGCTGAGGGGTGACCTAATTAATGTGTACAAATACTTAAAGGGTGGGTGTCAGGAGGATGGGGCCAGGCTCTTTTCAATGGTGCCCAGGGACAGGACAAGAGGTAATGGGCACAAACTTGAGCATAGGAAGTTCCACCTAAACATGAGGAGGAACTTCTTTACTTTGAGGGTGGCAGAGCACTGGAACAGGCTGCCCAGAGAGGTGGTGGAGTCTCCTTCTCTGGAGACATTCAAAACCCGCCTGGACGCGTTCCTGTGCAACCTGCTCTAAGGTGACCCTGCTCTGGCAGGGGGGTTGGAGTAGATGATCTCCAGAGGTCCCTTCCAACCCTATGATTCTGTGATTCTCTCAGAACATACAAACCAGCCTGGGTTCACAGGAATGAAGGGCAACATTTCCAAAACAAAGTTTTGCTACAGCAAATCCCAGACTGCAATTTGGAAAATCTTGGTGAGTGATACAAAGAACCATATTAAAAAATGAAGGTTTATATGTATTGATTCAAAGTATTGTGCTGGAAAATGTATATTGTCATCAGTACCACAGTGATCCAAAGGCCAGAACACCATGAGCTTTCTGTAAAGCTGGTGTTAGGTTATCAACTCACAGTGGTAAAGCCAAGTTTCTATATAAGCCCAAAACCAGCATCCTGCCTAAGTGCCCATCTGACTGCAGCGTCTCATTGCAAACTGCTTTCATTCCTCTGCCTCACGATGCAACTGAGCCACTTTCACACATGCAGTCCTCTTCAACCACTACTGCCATTAACTGTTCTTGCTTTACACGTCTGGCCTTCTGCTCCATCTCAAGTTACCTCGATTCATAGTTCATACTACACAAGTTCACACCTTCATAACACCAAACGGAATGGGGAGATTGAACTATATGCAGTTCTCACCCCTTGCCCCCAAACCCAACCCCCCTCCCCTCCTCCATCCAAATGTTGTCACAGCTTCCAATTAGCTAAGCACCAAGCAGCAGCAACAGTTTACATGGTATAAATAATCATATTACCAAGACTAGAGATGTTTGATCACTAAGGTGAGGCACTTTGCATCTCACATGTGTGCTTGTAACTCAGAAGATGAATCGGCAGTGGAACCAGCAGCCTTGGACTCATCCCTTTATGCTCTTCTAAACTCGGGGGAGACAGGGGACAGGAATGATGCTCGACTGCTTCGATAAAACTCTTCAGAACTATGATTTGGAAGGCTGATACAGCTTCTAAAATAATAATTTATGCCTTTATGCTCTTTATTGATCTCTATTTGTACCTCTCTATAAAGAGCATACAGGCAAAAATTTCTTATCTTACAGGCAGAGGATGACACAGAAGCCATGAAACATGATCCCTTCAAAAGCGATATACAACTCTTTCCAATTGCAGTTATGAACAACTATTGGAATAGAGTTAGACATCTGACAGAAAAAAATTCTTAAATAAAGTAAGTAGGAGTTCTATGTTTTATTATCATCTACTGAATTGCTACAGTCCTTACAGCTATAAATTACCCCAGGTAAAAATGATCAAAGGGAATCTGATTTATTAGAATGAATTAACTTATGCAATACGTGGCTACCATCTTTCATCTAGCCATAAAAGCACAGTAAATGTCCATTTCTAATGCATTCAGTGCAATGCAATGACCCACGTCTAACACTTTCTTCGATCAAAAGACTCTGAAGTATACTTTAATCAGCAAAGCCACACTTTGTTGAATAAAGCATGTATCGTAAGGCCTGTTACAAAATTAGAACAGTGTATTTCAGTGACTTACTGCGTGTCCTGCACTATTTGAGAAATGGCACTATAAAGCAGTCTCCAGCTCTCACAGGATGTCATCTTTCCATCCTCTTTGGAGATTAAGCAACAGAACAAACATATCACAGCTCCAAGGATCTTTAACGGATCAAAGCATCTCCTTGCTGACACAAACGGAACTTGGACAGATCAAGTAACACCTTACAATTAACATCATAAAAACACAGTCAACATCTTTTGTAGAAGCCGGCCCCTCTTCTCTGCATCCCAATAAACTCTAATAACATATCTACCCCAAATCTCCTCTGGCTAGAGTAGAATTTAACTGGGCACACTGAAACTAACCAAAAAGCCCTGCACGTTTTTTTCCTGGTTAATACATACCATCTCATAACATCTATCTCTTCTGTGTTATGGGTCATTCAGAAATACTAATCATTTAGCTTGAGGCTGATCTGTAACATGGGTTAGTATAATTTACAGCACGGCTCTGACAAGTCTAGTCCTTACTAGATACCTAGCCTTGAGGAGACCAGGCAGGGTGACTGGGATGCAGAAGAGTTGAATACTTGTGAAGAAAACCCTAAAATATAGAAAAACAAATATTTAACAGCTCAGAAGACTTATTAAACAAGTTTTAGTAAAGTAAGAGGAGTATCCCCTTTAAATTGAACAAAGCAGCGAAGCAATTGTGGAAAATGTTACCTCACCGCAGTAAGACACAAATCCAGTGAACGCAAATGATTGTACACTTGTTTAATGTTTGCATTTCATGTGCATCAACCCACCTGCTTTGAACTTTTAAATCCAGTAATCTGAATCAACCATTTAAAATACTACTTCAATAAAAATCAAGGTTTTCTTTAGGCTCTATCTTTAAAAAGAAATGTAAGATTTGTAGAGAGAAAAACAGGAGCAGCACAGTCTTCCCCAGATCTGATACTGAAGCAGCACACAACAAAAGATGAGTACTAACACTCATGTCGGCCTTTCGTCTTAAAAACAGTAGGCAAAACAAGCCATGTACGCAAAAGAGTTTAATTTTAAAAGACTGTCACTTTTTTAGTCAATTTGCAAACACCTCCTCTAAAAAGAATTCCTTTTTAGTGAGTAATTACTTAAGGAAATTCGGTAGTATATAATATAAATAGCTAATATGTGATTTTGAACCATTGCTAAGACATCTCAAAATATTTCTCAGATCTGTTTTTCCCTGCGTTCACATTTGGAAGAGCAGCACAGTGAAATGCAGTTATCCATATCATGGATGTGTTGACTAAATTACCTGATCAGTAGGAGTTAAACCAGCCACAAGTCTCATTACAGACACGACTGCTCTCAAAAATCACAGGATCCCTACTGAGCAAGCTGAAGTCTGTTGAGAAGCACATCTCAAACTTTTGCTCCTTAATAATTGCTGTTTATTTAGATTCTTACACATTACACAAGGCAATAGAGCAGCTTAAGCACTGATTTTTAATATGAAAACATCCATGACAATAAACCGACATGTACTGTTAATGTCAGAAGCTCTGCATGAACTCCTGATACTACTTTTTAAAAAAGAAAAATGAATAAAAGAAAAAGGAATTTTGACATACACTTCTATACAGCCACATTTATTAACTTACTGTTTAAAAGTGACAAGCTCTCCCTGGTGGAACTATGGTAGTTTTCCCTGGAGAAGAAAATCCCCTGCTCAGCCAGGGGACTCAGAAGCCTCTTCTGTAACTGAACAGTGATGATACATTCAATTACTTTAACCTCTTACCACCTTTCCTGTAATATTCTTGTCAATATCAGTCCAACAGACTTAGTTAAAAAGCACTTGAATCTCTGGGGCAGATGTAGCCTAAAAAAAAAAAAAGGGGGGGGGGGATAGAATTGCTTCACAGCCATTTCTGTATCTCATCTAAATTTAGTGGAAGTGAGTTTATGACACCGTTAAAACTTTGGGACATTGTTTATTCACAAAAGCAAAAACATAATAGCAGCATTTGACATTTCTTTACTTGTACCATTTCATAGTTGCTTCATTAATGCAAAAATACACTCTACCAACGTGGAACAAGTTTGGTTATATGCCCATTAAACTTAGAAGACCTACTTTATTACCAGAAATATCAAATTTAGAGAAGGGAAATAATATTTTTGCTGCTGTAGTGCTTAGGTTCCCCAGGTGTATCTGAACACAAACTGTGACAGGCGTATGACAAATCAATCATAGCTCCTGTATCACTGGGAAAAATTCCAGAAAGGATCTACTGCTAAGACTACACGAACTGTGCATGTCAAATTACTCTCTTGATGTTTCCGGAGCAGATCACTCATTCCTTTGATTAAAATATTATGAAAATTATGTATTTATGAAGTAGCAATTTCTAAGTGGCCCATGATTTACTCATCAGTGCAGCAGTAGCTCTAAATCTTTGCACTAAGGAAGGTTTTATTCAGTAGAGCAACAACCACCTCTAAGAAAGCTACTTAGCTGGCAGCCTCATTAAAGACTGAGTGAAAGAAAGACTAAATGATTCTTTCACCGTTGCTGATAACAGTCTTTCAGGTCAAAAAAGACACATGTAACCTTTTCAATGGGAGAAGAATCATTTCATTAACAAGACTAGCATGGAACATAATTTTGTACTAGAGATTGAAAAATCTCCAGTCTTCTGTCAAATTTGGTACTAGATTAACGTAAAAAGTGTAATGAATTGAAAAAAGTGTAAGCTGAAACTTTCAAGAAGAAAACATGTAAACAGCTGAAAACACATTTTTGCTGACCATGTTCTCCTGTATTAAGCTCAACAATCATAAAACTGTCTTGGATAATAGAAGTTCACGGTTTCAGAAACTACTGTAAAAACTGAAGTTCATAGATAGCTTCTCAACTGTAGTATTTACTTAAACAATACAGAATCAAAGTGTTGGAGCTGTGTCTCCTCAAAACTACAGGGAAAACTGCTGCCTCCACATATTGTCAGACAAGTTTATTAAGCTGGTTTATATTGAAAATAATATAGAAGAAACCACGATATTACTGTGCTCAGATCCTGCAACAGAACCTACCTACAATGAAGCACTCTTGAGTATGAAATAAACACTGCATGCAAAGACATTTAAAAGTTTAAAATGAAACACAATTGAAAGCGTATTTCTCTTCATATATTAAAAAAGATGATCCTTTTTGTACAGTGCTTTTAGTTTTCAGTATTATTTTAATTACATTTTTCAACATATAAAAATAAACCTAAGGTACAGGCTGAAAACATTTTTTCTGTTTACATATTAGCAAACAAAATTAAGCCTTAGATTCCCTTTAGGTAACAACACTAGTGATATCTCAAATTTCAGCTGTCCACGCTCCAACCTCTGGTGAGAAAACTACATCTTTCTGAACTAAGTGCCTACTGATTTACATTATTTTAGCCATTTACAGATCTCAACATCTGTGTCACTAAGTCCAATTCTCACTTTTAAAATTATGATAACACCAAACGCAATAATCGATTGCTATAAAACTGAAAGTACCACTAAGTGGCAGGTGGGACCCATAATATTATGTCCTAGTTTGCAAGTCTTTGTTCAGAATTCACGTCTTTTAACATTATTTGTTTTACTGTTGTGATGCAATTTTCACACTAACATTTACAAAATTCAAGATTATTTTTGTCTGGTGTTTTCTTTTTTTTCCTCTAAGCGAATAGCTAGCAAAATTGAGATACATGAACTGTAACCTTCTTTCATTACGAACTAACAGAAAAGACACCGATGCAGAGATGCTTCAGACCTAAAAGAGAAGATACGCACATCACTACGGCATTACCGCTTGACACAGTCATACGCGCGAATGAAAAAAAATAACACTGTAATAAGGACAGGTATGAAGTATACAATAGTTTGTATCATACAAAGCAGCCTTTACTTTTTTTCCTCTTCCTTAGACCAAAAGAAAATTGCAGAAATCCCTAAATCTAGTAACTCTTACAGAAGCCAAGGCCAGCACAGAGAAGCTACTACATAACAGATCTGCAGAGTTGCAAAGTAATTTCAGATACTGCAGTAGATATAAGTGGGGCAGAGAACTCCAGCAAGCAACGCAAAGCAGGCTACCGACTACAGAATTCACCTGCTCTGCAGCAGAGGAAACACTCGCAGGTGGCCACGGCTCATTTCAGAATCCAAGCTGTGCGTATGCCGCTGCCGTTGGCCAGCTAATGTAAAGCTAGTTCACATACATCTATACGAAACTGCTGTCAAAAAAAATTAGCAGGTGCCTAATGAGTAGGCAGAACCCAGGTCTCGCTGATTTCTCAGGCATTCTTCGGATGGTTCTAGTTTCCAACTGAAGTGCTTTTTCCTCCACTTAGTTCTGATTTTGAAATATGAAAACCAGTATTTTTTTACATACCATACTACTATCAGCATCTGCAAACAAAATTTCATCCTTCACACCCGTGTAAACCCATAGACGGCCAACTCTATTTTGAGCTTGGAATCCTGTTGTCGACTTCTGCCACCTTCTTCTTTCAAAATCCAAAGAAAAATCCTATCTGTTATGCAGAAACACTGTTATGAAATAACGGTGGTCACTAGTGGAAGCTTACACATATACGTGCTTTACGTGGTCTTAGCAAAATGGCACCTTAGCATCACTTTTCTGAGCAATTACAAGTCACAACATTTTTAAATAAAGGCTGACTCAAATGAAGTTACATTTAAAACAACACAGCTATCATGAACTACACTGTCCTCAAAACGTCCACGCAATTTAATCTCATTTGTCAAGTGCAAACCCAAACAACCTGACACGGCAGCTCAGCATGCAAACTTGTTAACGATGAAGGTGATGGACTTCCAGTGGCAGATGGACACATTCAATGGATGATGCACACAATCCTGTTGGAGCAAGCAGGAACTTCATTACTGTGCTACACTACCGGTTTAAAAATGAGTTACCCTCTGCAAAGACAGGCATTTTACAGAATAACAGCTCTCTAGTAGTAACTTTTTAGGAAGAGGGGAACTGTAAAACACCTAATACGAATAGACAGAACTTAACTACCTCACAGATCTGCAGAGTATTTACAAAGCGAAACCCGAAAATACAGCATTTGTAAGAAAATATGACTTGGGGTGGGGAGGAAATGTGTGTGTTTGGTGGTTGGTTGGTTTTGTTTTTGTTTTGTTTTGTTTTTTTGTTTGTTTGTTTGTTTTTTTTTTGTTTTTTTACCTTTTTTAAAAAAAAACCTTTTTGTAAGGGAATCATTAATTCACATACAATGTAACAATGTGCTGTATATGGACTTACACGTGTGATAAATTAGCTAGTAAGGCTGCCATCCTTAACTATTAATTTCCAAAGGCATGTTTCTTAGCTAACTGTACACAATCCTTTACATATTCTGTAACTGATATATAATAGAGCTATGCAATTTCAGGACAATAAAACTCAAGAAATCAACTAATATCAGCTGAAACATGATAAACTGCAAGAATTCCAATTCCTCCCCAAAGAGAAACTTAGCTTTTCAAAGATATTATAAATAATACATGTATATTTTCACTGGTATCTACATTTCAAATCAAAGAAGCTGCCTGAATAAGACCAGATCAACTAAAAATACTCCTTTAATAAGTATGTACCAGCAGAAATTTCCCTCTAAAATACTTAATTTTATTAGTGAAATGGTACCAAAGATAACAAGTATACAAACAATCTCTTTGCTCTATGCTACTTACACATCATAAATAAGACAGCTGTTGTTGCAAGACACAATCCTTCACAGTCTTCCTGTAAGCATACAGATTTGTCATTCTTTTATCAGAATAAGCTGTTTACCAGCCAACAGCATGTGGCTTAAACATCACAAAAATGACTGTCTATACTTTACATGGTAAAGCATTTTCCATAGTCTTAAATGTACACAGTGGCAAGAACATTGAATCCTACTGAAAATGAAGTGATTAAGTAGCTTCACAATCAAACTGGGTTTCGTTACCTTAGGAATTGGGCAAATATTTCATTACCTGTAATATATTTTCTTTATTTATTTTTTTTTGGAAGAATTAACTATGCAAAGAAAAACAAATGGAAAGCAAGTAGTGAATATACTATTAAGTTCAGTTTTTAACTGAAAGAAATAACTCTTCCCATGAGGTAAGGCAATTAAGTCATTTGATTGTATTAAGTTGTATTAAAAATAACCTACTTGATTTTAGGTGTAAGTAAGTTTTAAAGGTATGACTCTTAAAAAATCTCATGTAACAAATTAAATTAGTTCAGAGAACACAAGCCATGTTTTACCTTGACAAAAATATCTGCTTTGTCATTCTCTTCTTACATCATTTCTCCCCACAGAATGAAAAAAGAATCTCTACCATGTAACTCCTGTGTAAATTAGAACTTTCTTCCCCAAATTATTTATCCCCCCTTCTTTGCATACAATTCCTTTTACATCACCCAACAGCTATCAGAGAAAATGATGGAGAGGTAACAATTAAGGCCATCCAAATGCAGGTTACATGTCTAAAGGGCTGTCTTTGATGCAGGTGATCAGAAAATGCTTTGTATTCAGCTACTACTTTTGTACAGTGGTGGTCCCCAAACTGCATCTTTATCTATAAATCTCTCCCCTAAAAATAAAAAATAAAAGTAAAAATGGAGATTTAGTATTTTAACAAGTGAATCAAACAACCGTTCTGGCAAATCACTTGCATTCTTGTCTACAGTATGGTGGTGGCAAAATAGCAACAGAGATCATGTAAGATTTAGCTGAAAATGAGTAATAACACATACCTTTCTAGAAAATACCACATTTTAAGAAGGCACTAAAGCTTCTGCTTGTGCTCCCGTATTTTTTAAACAAATAAGAAAAAATTATTTTCATAATGGCACCTGTACTATTTGCAGCTGAACAGACATACTGCAGTACGGCTAAAAACACAGCTGTAATTTCTGATAATATCATACAGATGTGCTCACTTCTGGAAGGACAAAAGAAAAAAAAACCAAACAAAACAACCCCAAAATAACCAAGTAAGCTAACCTATCATCTATAACATGGCAATGTTCCTCTTAGGAACAGAAAGTAGCATGCATTGTTCAAACACTTTAAAAGAAATATTAATTTTAGGGATATTAGTAAGATTCTTTTAAATAATAAAACCCAAGAATCTCATCTCAAGCAGTGAGCAAATGAAAAACATACTAGTCAGGGGGTATTTAACATAAGAACCGTAAAACTATGTTTATGTTTAAAAACCCTTTCCCTACAGTTGTCATTTACAACAAAAGAGAGTGTATATATTTATGCACCATTTCCAAGCACATCAAACAGTACACATTGAAGTTTTTGCGGATTTTTTAACCCACAAGGTAAAACAATACAAAATTCATCAACAAGCAGTATTTTAAATAACCTTCAATGCATATCTTCAGCTTTTTGGGTAGTACAGGTTTACATCTTTCAGTTTCTACTTATTTGTAACAGCTTATGGCAAAACTTAACATAAATCATTTTACAAATAAGTACAGCCATCATGGAAATGCATGGATTTTCAGAGATGAATAGTTCTGACGGCATCTGCCTTTTCACGGTATAACTACTGGTCCGTGCTCTCTTGCTTTACAGCAAGACGACAACAAAGCTATCACAAGAATTGGAAGAGCTACTAGTACTATCAACAGGCTGATTGCTTTGACATTTTCTTCCTCATTCTGGGAAATAAAAAGCTTTGGATTGCGTTCCTTAGTTGAATCAGAGGTCCATTCTTTGCTTTAAACCTCTTCCATTTTAATTGAGAGGTCTTCTTCATTTGGCTGACAGTTCCCATTCTGTTGTAGTTTGACTTCATCTGTCCTTTGTGTATCTCTGTTGTCTACTTCCTTGTCAGTTTCTGAATTCTGATCCTCTTTAGTGTGATCTTTGTCCTACCAAAGATAAAATTATTTTACCAAAAAAAATCATCTTCTTATCATTATAGGAAATGACTTCCAAACAACTCTTGGTATTTTTATTTTATCAATTTTTACATTCCTATCTTATCTCAGCGATTTTTAGAATAGACGTGTCAGCTTCTTTTCCTTTTTTTTTTTTTTTTAAGTCTTCTTTCAATTGGCTGAAGTTAGGCACTCATAACAACCCATCACACGAGAAATCGTTGCCATAGTGTGATCTGTCTTTATCATCAATATCCAGAAAAAACAGAACAAGCAGCATCACGGAACCTATCAGTAACAGCTCCAGAAATTAAAATTTCACCATATTTTCTAAATAAAATAGGGTTAACATTTTTCTTTCATATTTTTTGTCAGGTATCTCCTGCATTTTAAGAGTTCTTGGGTGAGATAATTACTTAAGCATGTGGACAAAGTCACCCAAACCAGATGTTTTATAACAGTTGAATAATTCTGAGTACAACAAACCACTCTTTAAAGGCATGCTGCTTTTCAAATTCTATGACTGAACAATTTGAAGATGTTTCTTTTCTTAATCACACCACCTTCAATTTTGCAGGGCAAAATCCCATACCAGTCTTCCCCAACTCTTCTAATATGCAGACCAGGACCAAAGCAGCCAGGGAGAGGCTGAAATGCAGTTGACAGCCAAGCTGTCCCTGAATGCCGCTCCTTAGTTAGATAGTCTGCTTTCTGCCTGCTCATACAAATAGGCAGCCAGCCAAGTCCTAACATATGGCACGGAACAGGAAAAGAAACCAAAGCAAAGTCTTTCTGTAACCTACTCACACAAGCTCTTATAGGTCCAGTAAAGTTGAAACACGGAGACTTATCAAACTGGCCCACTAACACCAACTGTAGGTCTCCAACTGGCAAAAGCTAAACCCAAATGGTAATAATTTGGTAAGGAAAACAGAAGAAAAAGAAGGGAGGAGGAAAAGAAAGAAAAAGAAGTGAGGGAATTTCAATAATGGCTCCACTAGCATCACTTCACTCTGCTTATCACTCAGTCACATAGCTTACCTTCAAAGTAGCAGTGCTTTTGTCAGATTTCTCCTTTCCCTCTTTTTCTTTACTACTTTTTTTCTTGGAGGTGGAGTGTTCTCTTTCTCTTCTTTCATTATTTGTATCTCTTTCTCTTTTTTTTTCTTTCTTGTTTCTGTTTCACAAAATTTTTACTCAAATCAGAATTTAATCCAACCTTTAAACCATTTAACTGCAAACTAAACTCTCACCTGTGGGTTTTCCAAAAAAAACCCCAAAATGTAAAAAAACTCCCTTCATAAAGACAAGGGGATTTTATGATTGAAAAGAGATAAAGAATGCATGTGTTCAGTATGCAAGGTATTTGCAAAGAGAAAACCAAATTAATTTGTATCTGATGAAGGACTTTTACTGATTTGAAGCAAATTTGCACTGTTGACAGATTTGAAACTCTCTAGTTGAAAGCATGCCAAAACTCAAACCGAAGAAGGTTTTTGTTGGTTTCTTTTAAATTAAAACTGAATCATGCTGACCAACTGAAATCACCTGAGATGGTTAGTGCAAAGGCAGTAAAACATTGAGAATACTGAAAATTCTTCCTCTTTTGCTGCTCATAAACTTTTATGTTTAAATCAAACTGACCTTCTCGGAGAAGGGGTTCGCGAAGACTTTCTTTTTGTTGTTTTGGATGTTTTAGGAGACTTGGAGAGACTTCTACTCTTCCTTTTACGCCTTTCTCTACAGGACCAAGAAATTCAAGATCATCAAAGAACAGAAATAATGAACCCAGGAACCAAATAAAACCAGAACAATCAAGTAAATATCCCTGAATTTCACATTATATACCACCAATATACGAACATTACAAACCAAAAAAAAAAAAAAAA
>VYZM01005827.1:15975-47822 GCA_013398915.1 Dromas ardeola
AAAAAAAAAAAAAAAGTCCTATGTTTCAGTTTGGTGGGAGAAGAGAGGCTGGTAGTGGAGAAAAAAAAAGGTTGTGCCCTTTCAGATTTTAATTTTTTGTTTACCCTCACATATTTGTACTTACACCTGGTAACAATGGGAACACACTGAATTCAGTAATCCTGTATTAAGTAAGAGTTTCTTCAGTCAGGAAAAAAAATAAGAGTTGAATGAAGAGTCACATTAACAAAAAAGGCGTAACTGAAGCAATATGAACTTAAAAACCTAGCGTTACATCTGTAACAGATCACTGTAATTTCAGTTCAGCCTGACTGAAGTTTAATTCCTAAATACACGAACTAGCATTCCTACTGGTTTAGAAGCAAACAGTGCAAAATGAAGCTCAACTTTTTGCCAAAATCAGAACGAATAAGTTAGTATCTGCTGTTTTCCTAGCAGTCCTTGCTCAGCAAACAGAATGTTACCATTCTGTAACACAAAGAAGAGCTCGTAGTATTTTACAACAACAGCTGTTTTAAATAGATATATGGAATTTGCTGAAGTTGCTGTTTTGGAGTCTGATCTTGAGTAGAACAAAATATTAAATAACTGGTTGCAAGTGTACTGAAGCACATGTTAAAATAAAGCAAAATCTGAGCCAGTAAAACTTCATTCAACATAAACACAGAATCTATCTCTCTCAAAGTAAGATGATTTTTTTTCTATCACCTCTTCACAGAGCCGGAAAAGCCAACCGGAAGAACCACCAATGAAAAACAGGGAAGTTAAAAACTAATTGAGAGGGCACTTCAAGATATGGCACAAAAGCTACACTTCATTCATGGATACCAGCTTTTGCAATTCACACCTTCAGGTGTGAATATTTATATCCTCAATATTTAGAAAGGTCAAGAAATCAACAGTTATTAGGTAAATTACACAAGGATATATTAAAATATGCCTAGTATCACTATCTGGATTGATATGACAGTATCATCTACCATGACTTCCTGAAGCTGCCCAGAACAAAATTTCATAACTATTTTGTTCACCAAGCTCTTAAGTTTGATTCGACCTTTGGTAAAAAAAAAAAATCTAAAGTGGCCTCAAAAACATGGAGAAAATAACACAATCGCTGATCAGCTGTTTACTAGTTAAGATGCACCTCATTTTGAACATCTTCGTATTTATCATCACTTTTCAAATGAGGATACTGGAAAATGATATATTATTCTGCCAGTGCTCCCACTTGGGCTACATTGAGTACATCCCCATTTTATTTTGCTTGCCAGCATACATATCTGTGAGTAACCAAGTGCCTTACTAATTGTGTTCAAACTAGAAAGTGTTTACTCGTGAAATCGAGTTTTCAGCTTCTGCTTTTCATATTTCAAGTTGAAGAACTACAACTGTGTCTGACAGTATTTGTTCCCATCTCTATTACATTTGTCTATACAAAGGTTTTTGTGCACCTGTTTTTTTTAACAGTCCTAAGCAATACTAATACAACAAAATTTAAGAATAAACAAGTCTGAACACTTTTATAGTGATCCTGTGTCTCTTAATCATACACAAAACAAACATTCTGTACTTATCTCCTCTGCTAGCCCGTAGATGTTTGTTGGAAAAGGAGCCAGATCCTACTCTTCCCCTGGTCTGTGTCTCTTCCTTCAGTTAGGAATCACAAATAGCCGCCTCATTTCTAGTACCTGCATGCTGTCTGTCAGGAAAGCAAGGTCAGTTGCCATCTAGTTCTTAGAGGGTCCTGTATGTTCTAGTCCACCTTCACCTCTTCTCCAAAAAGATGACTATTTGTCCAGTATTTTACACTCATCAGGTAAAGGATTAGCAGTCCACACTCAGTGCAGCACTGTAAATCCAGGCAGCTGAAATGCCAGTTTTTGGATAATCTTCTCCAGAAAGGTTTGTAACTGTCAACATCAATCACCAAAGTAAACAGGTAGCCCTAAATGCAAGCTAACTGGGACTCCGTAGCCCAACCTATTCATAATTGCTTTTCAGAGAATAACAGAATTACTAAGGTTGGAAGAGCCCTCTGGAGACTACCTAGTCCAACGTCTTCCTCCCCAACCTTAGAGTAAACTAGAGCAGGATACTCAGGGCCAGTCTCCACAGATGGAGACTCCACAATCTCTCAGGGCAACTAGTTCCAGTTTGCCCAGAAAAAACACAGTTTAAACATCAGAAAAAAAGCCTTTACTCCCCATATGTCAACATGTGCCTACTGCCTTTTAGCCTGCCACTGCCCCCCCTCCCCAGGAAGTCTGTTTCTGTCTTTTTCACACTCTCCCATCAGGTATTCATACACGTTGATAAGATGCCCCCTCAGCATTCTCTTCTCCAAGCTAAACAACCCCAGCTCCCTCAGTCTCTCCTTGTATGACCAAGCTCCAAGACCTTTATCAGTTTCATGGCCCTTCACTGGACTCACTCACACTGGACAACCTCCTGTATCCGGGAGCCCAGAACTGGACATGGGATTCCAGATGTGGCCTCACCAGTGCTGAGAAGAGGGAAAGAATTGCCTTCCTTGACCTGTTCACAACACTCTGCCTAATGCAGCTCGGCATACTGCTGTCTGCCTTGGCTGCAAGGACGCCCAGCTCCCTTTCTGCCAGCCAGCCTTCCAGCCAGTCAGCCCCCATGCTGTGCTGGTGCAACGGATTTATTCCTGACCCGGTGCAGGACTAGGCCTTTCTCTTTGTTCAACCCCATGAGATGCCTGTCAGCCCATTTTTCCTGTCTGTCAAGGTTTCTCTGATTGGCAGCACACTCCTCTGGTGTACTAGCCTCTCCCGCCAGTTCTGTATTGTACACAAACTTGCCGAGGGTGCAGTCTGTCCCACTGTCGAGGCCACTGATGAAGATGTTCAACAGTATTGGCCCCAGCATTGATGCTCTAAGGATAATGCTGTATCTGAAGAAATAATTGTAAATCCGTATTTAAAAGTGTATTTCACTCATCCTCAATCTTCAAAAGAACATTGTCCTTGTTTAGTAACATCTGTATAAGAAGAAACCCTTCATATCAAAGTAGGGTTTTGTACTGTGTGTCCACTAGAAGAGATGCACTGATTTGCACTAGTATTCTTTGCCCAAGTACATGGCATTTGAGCCTTCCATGGTGCGCTCTTACATGGCAAGATTCTTAAAGGGGAGCTTAATCGTGGCAAACTAGAGTATGAATTTTTGGTATCATCCCGCTAACTACACTTGCTATTTGACATTAGAACTGGGTCTTCCACCTCCACCAAGGTTCTCATACAAGCTACGCATTGTCAAAATCTTAAATCTTTTTTCTACACTTACTTAATTAAACACTCCTGAGGCCTACAGGCAGGAAACGTTTCACAGACAGAAAAAGTTTTCAAAGCTGGCAGAAGCTACTTCTACTCTGTGTAGCTCTTCAACCCATGAAATAATGTTAAAAATGCATTAAAATAGGAAGCTGCATATGCTTAAAGAAGCCACAGTATTTCGCCCATAAACCTCCAAAACAACATGGACATTTCATACAGTGCAAGCAGAATGTTCAGAAACCATTATACTCTTTTCTGCCTTGTATAAACCATTAACTCCTGAATTTTGAGGACTGTGGGAATTTCGCTTTTGTGCAGTGAAATGATTATAATACATAGAACTTTTCCCAATTCATCCAGCATTTAATTCTCTTGAGGTAACAGCTAAAATTTGGTATCTAAATTTTACATGTCATACTATTGAACTCCCTAATTCCTGAGGTATAAGGAAAGACTTCTTCCACCAAAGTTTCTGAACTTAAGTTAGCCACAACGCTTCTATAATATGCCTGAGTTAGTCCACTTACAGAGCTTATAAACAATCTCACAGCCTCCTTTTGCTGTGCTGAATTTATCCAGACTTCCACCCAGTTTAGCCTCCTTCAGAGGCAAAAACAACAGCTACATTAACTTGAACGTTTTCCTGTTTACTATCAGCATTGTTAAGGAATACTAGTTTTCACTTGTACCTGGACATCTAACCAGCTTAATAAGGTATCCTTATCTACCAACTGAGATACACTCACATTCCGAATGGCTAGCCAGCCAAGTGCCATGCCTGCTTCCTGCTGTTCAGCCATCCAGCTGGAGAGTGGCAAGTACTATCACCCAACTGTTCGTAAGATCTACAGACCAACACTGTACAGTTAAGTAACCAGGGAACTATGTAACAATGATTCAAACTTTCATCAGGACAAAGATGAAGTGTGATGTCGCTTTATCAGAACTTTTGGACAGCTCCAACACAGAGAAATGGCACAAGAATGATCTACTTACTGTCCTCAAGGACTATACTATATGGTTATGTGAAAGGCAAGCACCAGCAGCCCAACAAGAAACTATGTTGTATCAGACATCATACAGAGCTCTTTGTAATAGATTTTACTTTATAGGAACATCTACAAAACAGAATAATACAAATTTAATTAGTAAGATACATGGTGATATTGATACATAAAAACTAGGCTGGTGCCTCACTGAACTGACAAGTCAAAAAAACCAAGAAATAATTCTAAACAAACCTGCTGGAGCTACGAGATCTTCTTGAAGAGCTATAGCTTCTGGGGGGTGTTCTGGATCTCTTCTCTTTCTTCTTTTTATCATCTCTGTCTTTTTCTCTCTCTCGCTCCTTCTCCTTATCCCAATCTTTTTCCTTTTCTTTGTCTCTGTCCTTCTCTTTGTCCCCTCCTTTGTCCTTATCTCCCTCCTTGTCCTTAATCTTCTCTCTCTCCTTCTCTCCTTCTTTCTCAGTATCTTCTTTTTCCTTGTTCTGGTCTACCTCTTCCCTGTCTTTTTCCTTCTCCTTATCTTTCTCCTTCTCCCTGTCCTTATCTTTGTCTTTCTCCTTGTCCCTGTCCCTATCCCTGTCTTTGTCTCTGACTCTCTCTCGATCTTTGTTTCGCTCTTTATCTCTCTCCCTGTCCTTCTCCTTGTCCTTCTCCCTGTTTCTCTCTTTATCTCGCTCTCTTTCCCTGTCTTTGTCTCGGTCTCTCTCCTTTTCCTTATCTCTGTCTCTCTCTTTCTCCTTTTCTTTGGCCTTTTCTTTTTCCTTGACCTTTTCTTTGTCTCTTTTCTTGTCCCTGTGAAAAGCCAAACACAAATCCATTAATTCATCTTTGAACTTTCCAATTAAAATCACCACTAACTCTTTAGCATATGTTAATTGCTCAAGATAAAGTATGCGCCTCTGTTGAAAAATAGTAACTCTTCAATATTTTAATTCCCCTCCCGCCCCGGTCACCATGAGGGAAAGGTTATATAGCTAATAAAAATTTGGAAACCAAACTGGAGAAGGGAAGGCCAAAATCAAATCAAACTGTGATCTTCAGAGTGATGTTATTACACTTTGAGATAACATGTCTGCTCACAGTCGTGTAATTATACATACATAAATTTTCTACACTTTGTCAGGAGTCAGACAAACTCTACTATCTGTAAATCCACTCTTTACTAAAAGTGTGTCCACATAAAGTGGACTGCAGATTAACCACCCTGACATGTACAATGACAGATGTCCGACAGAAATCTTTACTCTACAGTGTTCTCTCACACAGATATCCTGGAACTGTTTGGAAGTCCAACAACAATTACTACCAGAAATAAAAAAACAGGGATAAACTTTCACCAAACAAATTCCCTCAAAAGGCAAATGTTAAGGTCAAAACTCAACCAAGACAATTCAACCATCTGTAATCTCATTAGATATTTGAAGACTATTGAAATATTGTTATTTCAGTAAAAACAGAAGCAAGGACAACAGAACAAGTCAGCTTCTTTGGGGCAGGATTTTATGAACATATGCCCACAAAAAGAAGAACAGTGAGGAAAATTCCAACTGATGATCTAATCATCAAGCCAAACAAAAACTGATTAGATCAGAATTCTGGCTGGTAGATTACATTTTGGTATAGGATTATTTGGAAGTGTGAGACCCCATCCTTCCTTTCTATCAGAGACACATGACTCCTAGACCTGCCTCTAAGACATACGAAAATGAACAATTGCTCAGAGAGTGAAACAGAAGAAAGCACAAGAGGACAAATTAATTAGCAGACCTTTACATGTCCAAGAGAACCAGACTGACAAAAGTTGCTGTGTCTATTGGTATCAGTACCTATTCTAGGATTTTTAAAGATTCTCAGAGACTCCTTCACATGTGAAAGGCCCTAAGCACAGCCTCCACCTTTCTTCAACAGAAGTGTTTGGCTGTATCTTCTTCTCAACAGCTAATAAATTGTAGGCTGTGTGACCTGACAACTTTGGTTCCCATCAGGTTTTGGCAAGTACTTCTTTAGAAGTCTCAAAGAAGAAATGTAAGACCATAAAGATGAAACAGCACGCAATCCCTGCCAAAAGCAAAGTCTCACAATGACCCATGAAATGCTTTTCAGTTAATTTATCACAGAGATTTCATTGGATTTGCCCCTTTCCAGAGGGCAGGTATCTCAAGAAGCTCCAGACAATAGCAACAGAGAATCAGAGTCCATCAATAAAGCCCAGCCAGCTACATAACGTATTCCTATTTCCATCAAAGTCTACAAAGCTGCAGTTCTCTTGCCCACAAAACTTCTTCCCTCAAAAAACAAAAGGCAACTGCACAACCGAAGTATGAAGCTCCTTTGAAACGAATTAGGGGAATTACAGAGATGAAACAAAAAGAGAAGTACCAAGACTTCTATTCATGAAGCTACTTTCATAGGCACTTCTGTTTTGTGGATATTCATTACTTCATCCCTCAGAAAATGTTATTATCTTGTTGAAATTTCACAGTTCAATAATTAGACAATCAGACATAAAAAATTAATAGACTAGGTAAAATACTGATGTATTAGATTCTGGAATGCAAATATGTCATATAACAGATACAGGCACGTGTGCCCACAGCAGTGTATGGCCAATATGAGGTAGCCAAAGGCAAAAATAAAAGCTCATGCACAAAAACTTTATACATGTTCTCAGAATGTGGGATCAAGTTCAGCCTGAATCCAACATTCTCAATAGATACAGATATAACACGCATCATCCACTTTTTTGTGGGTTGCACAGGCTATACAGAACATTACTAATCTATTGGTTAAGTCTGGCAATTAAAGTTATCTATTTTCAGTCAGCTTGCATGTTGGAATAAATGTAGATTAGACTATTAAAGTTTAGGTACCTCGGTATGGTGTTTAACCCCCGTAGGCACCATGTCAGCTACTATGAAGAAAATTAACTATATCCCATCCCAAACCAGTACACTCAGCATTAAAATTTACTTTCTATACTTTTGTCCCACAGACAAAGCCTAGGGACAGGCTAGAACATTTAGCGATTCCACCCTTTACCATCACCTTAAAAGTTTGTTTTTTTTTTTTTTTTTTTTTTACAAAAATATGACCANTTCAAAAACTCTGTACTGTGTGCTAAGAAGAGGAGTATCATTTCTTAGGAACAGAACTCACCGAGAATGAGAGCGACTTCTTGATTTCCGCCTTTCCCTAGATCTAGACCGTTTTTTCAGGGGACTTCTGGATCTGCGTCTGTCCTTGTGTCTTGAGAGCGACCTGTTGCCAGATCTACTTCTATATGAACGACAGTAGAAATATACTTTAATATTGAAACTTCATAAAAATTAGGTAAACCAAAAACAGGAAAAAAACCATAACTTTTGCCTCACTACATAAAATTATATAGAGCTGTACCTCAGTAACATAATGCCTACCAACATTTCTACAAATACGGGTGCTTCATGCTTCACCAGGTGCACGTGCCCTCCTTTGAAACAATGCACCATTTAAGTAATACCCATGTTTCTTAATAATTCAGTCATATTAGGATAGCTATCCCTAGTAAATTACAGTGCATAAAATCTACTATAGCCAATTTCTAGCAGCTTGTAAAAATTATCAGTTAATTTTGTTTCTTTTCAGGCCCAGTCACTTATTGCAGTCTTGGTCACTGAAGAAAGATGGCTTTAACTGGTCTCTTTTGCTTTTTTCACCAGCCTTACAATTTAAATGAACTTTAAAAAACCAAACCAAAACAAAAAAAAAAACCCTGATATCTGTGGTTCAGCATTTAATCAAGTTCAAAGGATTTGTCAGCATAGATTTCAATTATAAGAATTCTCAAGGAAAGGAATGAGCATTTACTACATGATAAATAAGGAATGCAAACAAAGTGCAGATACTGTGATAAAAATGCTATTAAGGTCTTCTGGTAAACATATATAGTGTAGTCGCAGATTTGATGATGAAAATAAGACTTTTAAAGATTACTATATTTTTTTCAAAATACTCCCTATATTTGGAAGATCATACTCCCTAGGAAAGTAAAAATAAAAAGATTAATTTGAACATTAAGTTTCAAAAAACCATACCACTGGATACTGTGCCTGAGAGGTTAAGGTACGATGAAGTCTAACTTACCGAAGACAGAATGGCCATATATATTACTCAGTAAATCCTGAAGAACAGGGAGGTACAGAAAATACCAGCTCCACCTGTCTTCTGCAGCTCAAGACACACACAGTAATATATACCAGGAGGAGAGGAGACGCAACCATTTTTTACCTACAGCTTTGCTCTGCTTATCACCGCAGAAATACAGACTAACTACAGGACAAATTACTTACAATTGAGTCAAAAGAAGACCTTGAATAAATTTTTTATCATAGAGATGAAAACTATTCAAGTGTTTTATAAAACAGTAAAACAGGGGAAGTGGTAAGGATAGTTTATTCTTGGGGATGAAGTCGCTGCAACAGATCAGACTGGCCTTTTTCAGCATATTCTCAAAACTGACAGAAGTAGTGGTTAATCATTAAAAAAAAAAAAAAAAATCAACATTTTTTTCAAGCACAGGATTTCAACCAGTAAAAAAAAGCAAGTTTATCTTCTAAAAATCAATTTGGTTTGTGTCAATAAAAATTGTACTGAGATTACTGCAGTGTTACACAAAACAAAGAATGTTTTTCAGTTATGTCCTGAGTTAAAGAAACAGCAAAGAAGCAAGCAATAAGGAAGTGACCAAATGATTTTTCTTGCATTAAAAAGGTACCTAATATTTTGATTTCATGTGCTGTGGTGTCTTGCTATTGCAAAACTGAAGCCTGTACTTATATCATATTTGTTTGGTAGTATAATTGACGATAACTCCTTCTGGCCTAAAAGAATTCTAGTTGCTTTGTTAAAAGACAGTGTATGAAACGATGCAACAAAGGTGTACTGCAGTACTGGTAACACTTACCTTTTTAAAGTGTAAGCTATCAAATACCTTTTGAATTTTTTTTTTTTTTTTTTAATACATAACGTAGGCAAATATCTTTAGATTACATAAATGTTCTGAAGACATTCCTGACATTAAAAGAATCTGAATCATTTCAGGAAGTGTTTCGAAGTCTCACATCGCAAGACTGTCTCATTCTTGGAAAAAATCTTAATGGGTATACTTTAAGGGTCACCTAGTAATGTTATTTCCTCCCATATTCCAAAGTCTGTTTCAGAACCGAACAAATTGAGCAAAGCAAAGAAAATCTGAAGAATGAAAAACTGCCCTTAAAGCCTTTTTCTTCTGCTTTTAAAACCCATAGCATTATATTTACAGTACAGTAAATAAAAATACTGCATTTGTTAACTCAGTGTTTGGAAGTTCAGGTCATCAGGACTTTCTACTAGCAAAACCATCCAGTCTATCTGCTCAGGGTGTTAACAGTAAACTACATGTTCGATGCACAAAATACAGGTAACTATTTCTTTTTAAAATACAGGTCACAAAATTATATTATGCTACACGGCACAGAATGTACCATGAAACCACAGAAATGGTTATGCTACATGGAACAAAACGTGCCTTCTAGTGTGTTATAACTGAAAGTAACCCTTAAAACATTTAACAATTAGAGGGAAAGAGTACATTCAGAGGCAAAGTTCCTGATCACTCCGGTCTGCTCAGTGTAAGTTAGTAATCTTCTCTACAGGGATACCTGTCTTATAACTCAGTAAGAAATCTCAGTAACCACCACTACAAAAAAAACCAAACAGTATCACCTATTAGTCCAATATAAAAACCATACCTACCTGTGTTTTGAGTGTGATCTTTTCCTTCTAGATCGGGATTTTGAGCTAGACCTGGATTCTGAACGAGAATGGGAACGAGATCGACCGCCTTTTCTTTCACTGCTCTTTCCAGACTCTGAGAGGAAAAAACCACTTTGCAGTGTAAGCTCAGAACATTTAAAGATCCCAGTTAATAATATGGCACAAGTGGAATGTACCACACATAGTGCAAGGGGCCTACTCTTTGCACATCTTCCTTCTTTGCAAATATCCTTCAGAAACATCCAAGAAAGTCAGTGCATATACTCGTTGAGTGCAGCCATCCTGCAGCAGTACACATAAACCAGATAATTATAAACAGCTAGCTCTATTAGGAATGGGACTTATGTTGCTGCCACAATGCACAAGATCACAACATGTTCTCCTCTTGGTCTATATATTTAATATAACTACTTTTTTTTTTAAATAACCTGAGAAGAATAGAGTAAATTTAGAGGGCATATTTTTGAAAACAAGCATCAAATATAAATAATAATTAGTACTTTCTATACTTTTAGATATCTCAACGACTGTACAAATATTGAAGCTTTATTCCTCAAACACTGTTTTGCGGTAGGAAGGGATGGAGATGACTGGGTGAGAAGTTTGATCCAAAGGCCAGGAAGTCAACAGAAACCTTAACAGTGACCTCATCAGATTTTGGTTCAGACTCTAAAAGGTTGTTATTCTGCTGCTTAACATTGAGGAAATATTAAGAGCTATTTTTCTTCCAACCCTAAAACACAACAGAAAATACTCGCCCACATGCCCCCCCAAAAAAACCCCAAGAATCCACACCATCTAACCTACATAAGCCAATGGCTGGGGTTGTTAGTAAGAATGACAAAATCTCACCAATGAAAAGAAAAAGGAGGATCTCAACTGCAAGTCTGAAAAGCTGAGAATTTTTTTATGCTGTTGTTTTGCAATCAGTTTAAGTCAGCATAAATCAGCACTAAAATGTCTGTCTAACCACTCAACTCACCAACACCCCCCTCTTTGACCTGGCATTCAGGGATCGGGGAACCAATCTGGATAAAAAAATGTCCTTTACAGTATAAGTTTTATCCCAGATTCATTCTCTGATCCCGTTTGCTATGATGATGCACACAGTCTTGAGCCAGCACGAAAAGGCGCATAGCACAGGTACAAAATTAACCTGCTGCACATAAGGAAAGCTTGTATTACTGCTTTCAGAACCATCCTAGCTCCCTCTGATCACGAAACTATGGCAGTAATGACTGCTAGAGGAGAACAAAACAAAATATAATGCATTTTCTTTTAAAGGTTTGTAAGTACTTTGAACTTCAAAAGCACCAACATTAAGTATTAATTTAGTATTAACTTTGTATTTTTGAAAACATTCAGTGAGCATGTATCTGGAAATAAGACATGATGAAATAAAAAGCCCTATTCCTTCCACTGCTTTGTTGCATGAACACAATTTTCTTTTTTTTTTTTTTTCCAACACATATTGTTCACCTTTGAAGTACCCTTTTCCCTGTGTTTGAAAATGCTCTTGAATGTGAGTGCCGAGGTACACAGCGAACATGTCTGTTAGGTAGGGAAGGTAATATACCTACCTGGCTCAATAGCAGCAGATATGAAAGACTGGGCTTCCCTTACTCTCTTCATCACTTCTTCCAGTTCCTTGGCAGCAGCTTGTGGTGTCATTTCAGGAGGCTTCACTATTGCATTATTGGAGTGATTTATTCTAAATTAAGGAAAAATAAAACCTTTAACTCCCAACCACTTGAAAAGGGAAAATGAAAAACAACAAAGAAAGGACAATACCTCACTTCCACATGCCACTAAAAACTTCAAAGTTCAGCAAAACTACAGATTTCTCCTAACACTCATCTGTTCAAAGTATCTGAAGTGTCTTTTATTGCTTTCAAATCTTACCACTTCTAAATAAATGTGGCATAGTATTTCTGTGTTAAAATATTTTCTAGTACAAGTCTAGGAATATACTTCTCTATTTCAGATCTAATTTCTACATTAAGACCTACTAATTACATGCATATCATAAAGAAATCTTAATTAGTACTAAGGACTTTGCAGATTCTTTCGCTATTTAGCTTCCACTACCTCAACATTAAATAAAATATATTTTAATCCATGCCATCCATATTCTTCTCAGAGAAAGTTATGCCAAACCTTGAAACTGGAGTTTATAAAAATGTTCCAGTTTCCTAATGATAGGTCCTTATATTGAAAAAATATTCATCACAGCAGTTTCCTGAACATCAGAGTCATAAATGTGTAAGGATACAAAGAAATCTCTCATTTAATAGTCATATAACTATTTTCTTACTTTAGTGGCCTGTCTCCAAACATAACTCCATTAAAGGCAAGAGCTCGAGGTACAGAATTTTGGTCTGCAAATTCCACAAAAGCAAATCGTGTTGGTTGCGTCTCATCACCTGCCATTCGCACAAATTTGACTTCTCCAACTTGCTTAAAGAATTCAAGCAGCTGATCTGCTGTTGTAGTCTAGAAAGAGTCGAAGAGCTCAGCTGAAGTAAAATATGTAAGAAAAACCACTTATCCAATATATCACATAATCTAAGAGCTACAGATTTTGGAAAGGTATCTCACCAATATTATACAGGCAACATGAATTTGGTAATGCTACACTTTAACAAAGACAAGTTATTTTTTCTTCCATAAATCTAAAGATTATACTACAATTTAAGACAGTGCAACCACAAGCCCTAAGGTCCTATATGTAGGTTAAAAAAGCATTTGCACGGGATTTTGCACTTTTCAGGCAACTCATTTGCAATAAATGATATGGAATTTCCTTATATACCTCTGTCCAAACTATTGACTGTGAATTTTGATCAATTACCAAAAAAATCCAAACAGTATTACAAGTCTTAGCTTTTATCTTTCTACTGGCTTCCAGCTTGTTTTATTTTATTGCTATCAATAACACTTTTACACGCTAGTATGTACTTTGGCAATCAAAAAACCACAAAATATTTACACTGACATCAGTCAAAACAAATCATTTTTCAATTAATTCAATCAATTGCTGAAAAACCAAACTTCTAACAGCTCTAACTTTCCTGTTATAGGAACTCAAAGGTATTTATGCTAATTTTGCAAATTCCACTAGGACACATCATTCCATCTTACCGTACTTAAGCACCTGCACAGCATTGTGGGGGACAGCTACCATGATCTCACAACTTCTGCGGCATTGCTCAACTAACACAACCCAGATGGACATTTGAACAACTCACAATCATAAGTATGTTTCTTGAATTCAGCTACAGTGTAATTTCTCTGGTATCCTGCCAGAATGAACTCCACAGTCTGGTCTGATCTGACTAGCACAGGAGCATTCAAAATTAAAAATATCACTAGTAAATAAAAAGAATAATTCTTTTGTTCGAATTCCTATTGTCATCAACTCACAAAAGCTCTTTAACATATAAGATAAGAATTCACAAATTACAATTTTACACCTTCCATTAGTATTTACATTACACAAAAAAAAGCTACCTGAGAATTCAAGTTTCCAACATAGACTGTTCTCCTGATTTCATCAATTTTGGATGGATCCACATTCCCCATAATTGGTGGCTGTGGTATTTCTCCTAGTGCCGTAATGTTAGGGTCCAATGCCGCTGCTGGTATAGCTCCCAAAGTGCCAAGTGAAACACCGAGCTGAAAAACACAAAAACAGATTATGCTTTCCAAGAACTGGTGGGAGATACTTCACTTGTTAGTACTTGCCTGCCTTGTGCATTTCCATAAAAATAAATCTAATCAATACAAGCAACAGTTTAAGGTCCCAGTGAGCATTTTTTTTTACAGAATAAAAATCTACCCATAAATAACCTTTTACAGTTGAGACTTTCTGTGGGCTATCAGTTAACATCTTACCAAAGAGCTCTGGCCAGGGATGCAGTATATCAATCAAAAAACATATAGCTTGAATTTGTAATGCCTACAGTCAATCAAATTGAGTAAGACGCCCTCAGACACTGCTAATATTCTTTTTTCTTTTGCCACAAGTATTAGGAGTGGAGGAGGAACTGCTGAGCCCTTGCCCAGCAAGGGAAGAAGGGAATTTGCAGTGCCAAAGGACAATTTGTTCTGTAATAAGTATCAGTCCATCAAAGGTACAGATAACATACCTTCTGGACAAACACATCACATAAGGCATGATTAAGTACGGTTGAAATGAGAAGGCTATTAAGTCTAAGTTCTTTCCCTACACAGACACTTCCTAAAGAGTGAGGACAACACAGTTCTCATTTTTAGAACTGGGAACTGAAATCTCTCCTGGGGCATGTTACCAAAAAAAGTCACTGAAAAATCATTACTAAATTGGTCTGCTGAGTTCCTGGTTTGAATTTTATTTTCTACACCCAAAAAAGCAACTGCCTTTCCAGCAAACAAGTGTCCTATCAAGTGTGAGAAATTCCCAACAAACCACCAGTCTTTTTGCAAACTACCCCATTTTAACTTGAAATTTTCCTGAATAGGTCAGAGCAGCCTGCTGATGTCAAGAAAGGCTTACAAAGGCAAAAGGGAACTGAGCAGAAGTAGCAGCAGCCAGCTCCTGTGCTTTTTGTAGTGAAAAGATGGTTAGGCAAACAGTCAAAAGCCCTGTCGTAGAGATATCAAGTAAAAGCACCCTAATGCAGCAGTTTAATATTCCAAAGAACAGTGTTAATGTAACAATTATGTTTTAACAATTTTTTTAGGAGCTGGATAGCACTGTCACTGGACCAAATTAATGGGTCTACAGCAGGACAACAATTAAAATGGACACAACCAAAATCAGTACTTACCCACTACTTTGCTAAATAATAATATGAAATTAAAACCCAGGAAATGTAGTGCATGAGTATCTTGTGATCTACCCTCAAAAGAGGCACCACAGCTAAACCCTCACTGATCTAGCATGCAAGAGGAAAACATCCGTGGATCAAATAGTTCTTGCTGTCTGAACACAGAAAAGGCTATTGAGTATAGAGGAAAGTAGAAATCAAACAGCAACTGAATTTTACTTACTGTAGTCAAAGGTGTTGGTGTAGGTATAGGAAGCAACCCCGCACCAGGCATCAGGCTTGTCATAGTAGGAGCAGGCGCCAACAGAGAAAGGGCTTTGGCTTCATCTGGGATTTTACCTGAAGAAACAAATGAAAGCATTACACAGAGTTGGAACACTACGCAGATGTTACTCTTTCTATTATTTTACAATTACCCTTGCATTTAAAAATGTAATAAATAACAATGAATCTATCTACCAGATCCTTACAAAGAAACAAATAAGAACTTAAGTTTTTCCTTTTACCCTGTTCTACTAGGAAAAACAAAAGTGAGCAAAACTTCAAAGACTAGCAATCTCATTAATGGATTATTATTTTAAAAACTGAATAATGTATACAATTATTTAACACTTTGAGCTATGGGTCACCTGTACTGGAAACTTAATGTTCATGAACCAAACGATATCAAGCATGGACGCTTTCCCAGGGCGGTGTTTTCGCGGTGATCGAAAGTTGTTTTACACATGACAACCGTTCGTGTTGGCTGCATCACTAATAGCACACAGAACATCAGATACAGAAAAGAAGAACATTTTTTAAAGTTTAATCCCCAGAAATGGCAAATAACCAAATCAGTAAAAGAAAAAAAAAAAAAAAAAACGAAAAAACAAAGTATGTGCTAACTGAAATTCGTGCTTTTTTTTTTTTAATCCTCTGGTTCTACCTACTTTGGATGTAAAAATAAATAAAAATCAAATAAAAACTACTGAACTACCGTGACTCCACACAATACAGACTACAAGTGAAGTTGAAGGTGGAGGAGGGGAGGGCAGAAATAATTTAGATTTGTATTGTCTCACATTCTAGGTCACCTCAGTTTATCTGAAACTTTGATAAATCAGCTTGAAATTTACTGAGATTGAAGACAATCACAACTGATCCTCTAAGTAAGCCATATTTTCCCAAAATATGTATTTCCTACTATTTCAATCAGACCATATTCCCCTATCATGCTTAAAGTTTAAGTAATTCTAATCTGAATTAAACGCAGGTTTCATTCAATGTTAGTCACAATTAGACTGCTAAATGAACCCAAAAAAAATCTTCAAAATTGAAAGATTTAGTAGTTAAACCATTATGATCACAATTAAATGTACATATTAAATTTGAAATGAAAAGGAATTTATTTAAACTGGTACAAACATTAAATGCAAAACTGAAAACCAACAGAAATAAATGCATCAGTGATCTACTCAAAATGACTGGCATAATTGTATATATGCTATCCAACTGAGCCCTTTGGTATTACCCCATGCACTTTAATAAAGTAAATGCTTTTATTTAAACACTGTTTTAAAAGTCAAGGTATATACAAATACTGTGTCAGTGTTTTTTACTGCTTTGGTTCAAACTGTGTATGTTTTAACTATAAAACCCCTACCTTCAGGATTTTAAAACGAATATATAAAAATTCTTATCAAAAAGCAAAATATAAGGTAAGTTTCAAAACACTGTGCAGTTTTAGCTACATGAGTTCCAACAGACCCCACAGGAAATATACTACTTTTAAAAAATAAAAAGAAGAAAAAAGTGTTGCAAACCTGTTCTACAGATCTGCAGCAAAGACTGGGTTACAGTTGGATATGACCAAAGGGCAAAACAAATCTAAATGAAACTTAATTTCTATGTAGCATGGGTGGAATAGAGAAGATAAAATAACAGTACCCATTTTTTCCTCATGCTTCCTATTTACATTTATTTTATTTATGTTAAATTTTGAGGCACCTTGCTCCTTAACATGTAACAAACCACTTGATTTTTCTATCTAAAGGAGAAAAATAGGAAAATTATTAGCACTTAAGAATTAACTGTGCAATAATGACTTCCAGGGCTTTTTAAAAAACATGCATGAATCTGAGTCATCATCACAATGTTCAGCACTCTTTACAGATCTCATTTCGAAGTCAAGCATGCAATGACAGGTGTACCTGATTTGCCTGACTGCTCATGAGTATCAGGTACTTTGCTGCACATCCTGCCTAGTATGTAGCTAACTAACAGGCTCTTGAATGTATAGTTCCAGCAGCTGTGCATGCAAATTAGGCATAGAATTATGTACCAGTTCTTCTGAAAATCGAAATACTAAGGTGTTCTCAAATGATGAATGAACCAGACCTTATCCTGAACAGCTCGCATCTTGCAATTAACTGGATACTCATGTAGGTTTCTACAGGATCAACAGACATGGCTCAAATAAATCCAATGGCAGAAAGGGCTCCTGAAGTGGTGTGTCTGCGTTCTAATTTAGATCCTTGGTCAGTAACGTACATAAGTATATGCCTAATTTAAGTATGCGCTTACATACAGCCAATTCAATATACACTTCACCAGATAAACTTCAGAGATGCTTAGGCATTTAGCCCTTTTAAATAGGAACCGAGTTAGGCACATAACTAAATAGACAATGAGTCAAGTTCAGAAAGGTATTTAAATACAAGCCTAAGCTTTAAGTATATTGGTCATCTTACTGAAATAATTGGAATTACTCATTTGCTCAAATGTTGCTCAGGGAATTCACTGAACACTTTTGGTTAAGTGTACCGTTATAGCAGTTCAAAGAATGAATAACATGCATATCTCAATTGTAACGTTAGCAGCATTATTTCCAGAATACTTTGGTCCTTCTACAATGTAAAGTCTTATTTTAAATACAAAATCTAGTTGGTCAGTTCCATGCCACAAACAAAGACTCATTTATTTTATTCAAGAATGAGAAAGAGTCTATCTCTACAGACAGACCCCTGAAAATTTGCCTGCATACCCAAGATATTGTCTTTTCAAAAGGTTCTTCTCCAGTTTTTAAGAACAGGTCAAACTTTTAAACAATTCTATAGAAAACAAATTGCTGGGGGAGGAGGGGGAGCAGGGGGGAGAAAGGATGGAAAGAAAATGTGAAATACCTTGCAAATTTACTTCCCTGTCTTTAGACAGTTTTGAAAAACAAATTAATATGTGAGGCCAAATAACCTCACATGTTACAGGCTTTAAGTTTTGGAGTTTTATCTCCACTAATTTATTTATAAAAGGAATACAAGCCCACAAAAATACAACAAAAGGTGTGGGTTATGACACAATAAATTAGGAAACTTCAGTTTAAGAATAACTGGCTTGGTTTTTGAACTTGTGGTATTCAACAGTTGAGTGGAAATGAGGTAAAGATACCTATTTTCTAATTAAGGAAACAGACAAAATAAATATGCCACATCTATACCACATCCTTAGAAAGATTTCTTAGAAGCTCTTGCATTTAGTAAATTACAGATTCTATGATCATTTATTTATTGATTCTTCACTTCGCAACGGAATCTGGAAGCAGATGTAGATTAGCTCTGCATTGCCTTGAGACACCTTATACTTCTTAGGAAATATACAGTTGTCCTAAATATCAGTTATGATTGTTACTTTTTTGTATCATCAAAATGCTTAAGAGGCCTAGTCAACCTAGTCCATTCCAGAATCCATTTTGCTAAATGCTGAACAGAAGTATCTGTGTTAAGCAAGTACTATTTACAATATTTTTATCCCCCTCCAAGTGCTCAGAAGACATTAATTTCCTACTCTTTGTACTGAAACTACATGGTTGATCCTCCCCCCCAAAATGGCTTCTTCAATCATTAAGTTTGTTTGTTTTAAAAATACTTACAGTTCACATCTACTCTGAACATAATTAAAGGAATTCTTATTTTCCTGCTATTTTAAATCAATGGAAAATGTACACTTACATATAAAATAATTTGTGTGATCCAATTCATGATTCTTATTGGATTTAGCAGCAGTAATCAAAGAGATTACACCTACTGGCAATTACCTCAACTGTCACAGCTAAATCCAACAGAGGTCAAAAAACAAAGCTCCTCCCAGCAGCAATGCACAGCCTGGTGCGTTACCAGTGTGAAACCAATCGATCCCAGTGCAGCTTGCTGGGACGAGCAATGCCTGAGTACTAGACACACCACCTCCTGGTCCACCACTTCTGTTTCAGGGCTTCCATTTCACCTTCATAAGAACATCATTTAGATGAGAACCCTCTCAATCACTCTAGCACGAACTGCTAAGGCTTCTGAGATTGTGAGATGACCGAGAAGACACATTTTTTTTTCTTTAAAAAAAAAAAAACAAACAAAACCCTCTTCTTGAAATAATCACCACTGGAGCATGTCAAAGTACAATATACACATACATACACACGCACACATACACGCACACAGAACTGATTCAATCTTCCCACAAATAACAGTGTTAAAAGACAATGTGCCTCACATAACACATTCCAACCAAAACTTCAGGCTGCATTTGTACTTATGAGTGGTAAACAGTTTTTTCTGAAAATTACAAAACCAAAATGATGAAATCTTACTGCCACTGACCTCACTGGAGCAAGGTTTCATCAGAACCAAACATGTATTTCATTACATCCAATACTCATGAAAGTTCAATTTCAGAAATAATTATTTTAAACTCTTCATATTATACATGAATAGTAAGCTTTCTTTTAAACAGACCATGCAACCTAAAATAAAACTACTCTGCTGAGAAGAGGAAAAATAGCAGAGAAAGATCATGACTTTGCTTTGTAAAGTTAATTTCTCCAGAAGTAAGTGTTTCAACTGTCCTTTTCCAAGATAAACTCACAAAGCATAACATATGAAAGAATGTATCTTAAAACTGATATATTTTTCACTATTCCTGTCTTCTGACACAATGCGCTCATCTGTTGAATTTAGATGCTTAAATGTATTCCAAATCAAATTTATCCATAATTCACAGCATAAAAATTAATCAATATTCTAAATTCTGCGTGTACCATCCACCATTCATAAGCAGCTTCAGGTCAACTTCAAAATGAAACATGTGAATCCTTTACAAAACACCATTTTTACAGAACTGATGTACCAGTTCACAAGTACAAGGGAAAGAGATTTAACAGAACAAAACAAAAAAAGGGACAAAATAAAATAAAAATAAAAATAAAAGAAACAAAGGAAAGAAAGCAAAATAAAATAAAAACAGAGACAGGGCGTCCATCTTCAGCAGGCCAGACTTCGATCTCATTTCCCCCATGAAGGTTTCACTTGGCGGCAGGTTTAGTGGCATGGCAAACAATGCCTAACTCAGGCAAGTGTAACAGGTCTGCCTTGGCCAGTCTAGTCATCTAATAATGCACAAATATCACACAGAGAAAACATACAAAACCAAATTAATAGTCAAAATCCATCTACTAGATAATGTGGACATAAAATTTAGAATGATTAGGGTGGCATCTTTGTTTATCTTTCAACCTTTGTGTTCTCAAAGTATAACGTTTAAGGAAAAACCTACTAATACACATACAAAAAAGTCATATTTTGACAGCTTAAGAATGTTACTTCATTTACAATTACATTTTTGTTAAATTATTTATTAAATGTCACAAAATTAACATTGTTTTCATTGTATAGTGATTCTCTCCTCATACTCCCTTGATTTACCACTGTTTAAATACGCTCAAAATTTCAGATTTTATTCTGGTTTTAAAAACCAAGTTTTCAGAGTTCCATATTACATTCCTCTACATTCGATTCGGCGCATGAAATGTTTTATTACTGGCACCGTTGGCCAAGGATATAATTTTATCTCCCAGTAGAATATAGCCATCACTACTTTTAAAGCCCGTGATACTCTCCACTGACTCCATTAACAACGCATCATATGGTACACAGTGAATCAAAAATCTTGTGTTGTGGTCTCCAAAGCCATACTTACTCCACACAATAATTTCCTCAGAAAGTTAAACCTATATAAATTCACATCTTTATAAATTAAAATTAGTGATTCTGTTAGAAAGTTACACGTAAACAGCATTCTGACATTAAAAAAAATTTGACCTCACAACCCAATCATCTGTTCACCTAATTATGCATAAATCTCTGTGGGGTCCAGAATGATTTTGAACAGTTACAGTTTTTCTGTAATACGTTTTCTCAGAAATGCCTAATAAGTCAGCTACAAATGGGGTTGGAACAAGATTTGTCAGAACTTGATTTTATTCTCCTTCCATTCATTGTCTACCATCAAAAGACAGAGGAAAGTAGCTTTACCTGCCTGTTGCCATATCGCGTCAGGCAGTGATCTCATCACAACAAAAACACCAGGAATTGTTGTTCATTCATTAGGCAGCATTCTTCCCTCTCTGGCAGTACTGAACCAGTGTTAAGGTCTTTTCAAAGAAACATAAAACTAAGATCCTGAATAATTTGTACTCAATTATTTAGGAGCGATTTTTCAGTAATAAGGGCTCTGGTCCCATTAGCCTCTACAAAGCTTCACATGGATACGACAATATCCTCTTTGTGGTTTAAGAACAGGTACAAAAAATAAAACCAAAAAGCCCCCAAAACAAGGCATAAAAGCAACTAAAAATCTAGGCCTCACAAAGACACATATACGTGCCATATGCTCCTATTAAGAAGGCTACAAGAACAGGCAGTATATTGTGTTGTAGGTCAATATATCCTTTAGTGAAAGTACTTACAGAGTCTATGAAATTTTGGAGACTTGTCAGAATTTGCTAGGAACATCCCAGACCATTATTACAGCAACACTTATCTCATACTATCCAGATCACGATGTGGCAAACATGCCAAAAAATGGTAATCTGGGACCGCTGTTAACAAACTCCAAGAAGCCAACAGTATTTTTTGAAGCAAAACCCGAGTCTTGCAGTTGAAAAAGTTATGTTAATAGGAGGTATTTCTGGACTTGCTGCAGCTTATGGTTCAATCATTCCAAATATTGTTCACGTCAAAAGAAGCTACCATATTCAAAGTGAAGTCAGATTCACTCCACCAGCTGGAATATTTCCAATCTAAAGAAGTAAAAAGTCCAGAACCAAATGGGCAGATGCTCAGTTCCACAATGATCCCAATGAAGTCAATGGGGCTCTGCTTAACTCCAGCGATATTCCTACTGTAAGGACATGCTTCATATAACCGTATTCAGATTTGGGATATTACACTAATAATAAGAACTACCCTGTCGTCAACACATCTGTAAAAGTATGGCCTCAAAGCTAGTTAAAGGAACACTTGTAAATTTAATATTCACCAAGCATTGTATTTTATTAAGAGTTTTAAAAATACTTTACGCTGGAAGCATCCTGTACAGATCATTGCATTTTTAAAGAGATAGCTAAAACCAAAATGGAGTACCAGTACACATAATAAAGCCTTTTCATGGCACACAAAGTAGTATTTTCCACAGCAACAAGAAAAGAAAATTGAATTTTATTAAACTAGCAGGTAACATTTATATTCAAACAGTAATCATCACCGTCAATGCTAAATATTTTAGACAAAATTGTGATTCAGTCTAAAAAAAAAATAGAAAAATAATCAATATCTTAAAAAACAATAATAAAAACCATCACACCAAAGGTGGTACATTAAGATCCACACTGCAATGTTATTGGTGCCAGGAAATTGCTAAACCTTTTCAGTGCTCCATTGACTTCAGTGAGAACTCTGTGTGAGAACAAGCTTGCCAACACATACCATATTGAAGGGAATTCTTTTCCCTTCTTTTCCCTTTTTTCTCAAAATACGTAGTAACTATGGAAAATGGCATTACCCTAATTTAAATCAACTATCTTTTTCCTAGTGCTGAATTTCAATTAAGCCTATATAGCTGTGTTTCTTCATTCAATTTTCAATTTTGTTTCAAGACGTTTCAAAAAGCAATAAAATGAAATAAAATAACAACAGAGCACTACCTTCTTACATAGAAAGCTTAAAACAATTAGCAGACATGACAAAGACCAACATTACAGAACAATGCCTAAAATACCAACCTTCTGCGCAGGGCACAACTATCAAAGCTCTGTCAATAAAAACGGTGTTAGTTAGATGCTGGGCCACACCAACACTCGATGCTTCACGAAACTTAATATAACATACTTTGGAGGAAAAAGCAAGAGGTGCGTTGCTGCAAGATAAAAGGAAAAAAAAAACCAATCAGTCATATTAAATAATTGTATGCATGTATTTTTAACTATTACTCCTTAATAAAAAAATAGGTTTTAGACTACCTGGAAAAGTTAGTCAAAAGACAAGACTATAGAAATTTACTAATTTGCCTACTAAGTCACTGAAAAAAGCATAGCATAGCACCTCCTCCTTTTTAATGGAAACTTACGGAAGACAAAATCCCAAATTAACAAGGCTAATTTTCTTTTATAATCTTGCTAAACACCATTGACGAGAACATTCTAAATTACTATCGTAAGTAGCATATTTACTTGACATACTTGTCAAGTAAATAATTTATAGTGTATCTTTCTGCCCCCAAACAACCTTTGTTTAGGAAAGTCAGACAACAAGGTCAGTCATTTTTCAGTGGATCCCTCAGATATTAGCCCATAATAACTGATACTCTTTCTTAGGTCTTCATGAAAGCAGCTTCATTAATTCTTATTAAGATATAGCAGTTCTTGAGAGTTCTTTCAAATGTTAGGTCTTAATTCACTAATGTAACAAAAATCCTTTTTATCATCTGCCTTAGTCTGGCACAGTGTAGTATAGAACAGGACAACAGGAGGTGGTAGGAGGAATTCACTCTGGCTAGAAGAATGAAGAAAATTTGTAATTTGCTTTTCCACTAGAAAGTATACCAACAGAGACGTCAGAAAGCACAACATGTAAACAGTGTAATCTTGTTCAAAACCAAAGAAGTTTGCTTTAAAAAAAATGTATTCCCTAGTCAAGGTTTGTAACCTTTATAAGAGCAGTTTATTTTTCTATATGAAGGAAGTACAGGTGAAATCTTCAAACAGAGAATGCAATAGATATTGCTGGAACATCAGCTATTTCCATTTGAAAAGACCACCTGTTTGCTAGCAAAGCAGTAACCCATGGAAAATATGCTGCATAAACTGTTTCATCCTGACCCTCCTTCAACGGAAACAGAAACAGTTGCCAACTTCCTGAAAGTACCAGAAGCAGCTCAAGTTTAGTCCAACCCATCCTGTAGTCCCTCAAGTTCCAAGCAGATAAATCCCAAAGCTGTTGTATGGAATGAATTAGGCTTTAGTATTTAAATACAAGCTCAGAAGATTTAGACAGATGAACCATGAACTTAGTCTGAGACAGGCAGATTGGCTGAGACAGGCTACCACAAAGGTAACACCTAGGTAAAGTATCTAGAGAGCCAGCCAACTTCAGGATGGCATTCAGAAACATTTATGATGGAAAATTCTGTGAAAACAGGTACACTGAGGAGGCAAAAATAAACAAGACGTGGGAGAGACACAAATATGAAAGTCAACCTTTACACAATTTAGAAAAACACTGAAAGATGACTACATTTCTTCTGCCCATTTATTTTGTTTATAGTGGGCAATGTTTTCAGTTTTCATGTTTCCACATTCAGGAAGAAAGTAATTGTATAGAATGGCTTCTGAGCCACCTGTTAAGTTATTGGTTCACAACAGTCTCCAACATCAGGGGTGACAGCGAGCTATGACCTTCTCAGTACTCAGTGGAAATGTTTGCATACAATTTTTAATCTTACACATTCTGAAAAGCCAGACTTCACTCACTGCAAAGATCTTTTTTTATGGCTACAGGGCTTTTTTGTTTGTTTTGTTTTACTGGGGGGAGAGTGGAAAGGAGTCTCTGTGTGTGGGTTGGGAGGAGAGGGTGTTTTGCTTTTTTTGTTGTTGTTGTTTGGAATTTGTTTGTTTGTTTTTAAATACACATGACAGTGTTACAACCCAAATGGCTGAAGATTCTGTGATCCAGACTGCTGAAGACTTCTAATGTGTCCTGTTTTTTTCCTTTTTTGTTTCCATTACTAACTCAGGCAGTCTAGGTGCCATAAATAAACCTTATAAATTTCAACATCTATACAGCAAGCTCTTACAAGTGTAACTCTTATAATATTCTCCTCCCTGTATTTCTTGGATTTCAATCACAAAAGCTACATGGAAAGTATGTTAAAAAATATTAACATCAGAACACTGCTGCAAACAAGGCTCTAAAAGGAAGTCTTGGTACAAAGTGATTTCTAAAGGTTACAGAGGCAAAATTTCTCTCAGAAAAGTCCTATTCTGTTTTAATTCCTTTTTTTCCATTTTTTATTGCTAACCTTTTCTGAGGCTGAATTGAGGTAGAGTCATAATCTTCCTCCTAGGGTTACAAAGCATAAATGAAAAAAAGCAATTCCTACACCTCTGATTCAAGGTTACTATAATCCAGTTCCTTTAGGAAAGCAAGAAAACTCTAAAAGAAAATAAGTATCTAAACAGTATTCAGACATTTCTGCCATTTTTATCTTCCTTTGTAAGGAGACATTAACATCAATCTACCAATAACAACCAACCAAACCAACAAAAAACATTTTATAAGAATGACCTATTCAGAAATCTACAGTGAAAAATCAAATAAAAGGCTACAAAACATTCCTCAAAGGGTCCGGATTTTCTCAAGGTGGTGGTGGTGGAGAAGACAATAGAAATTAATAACTTATCAAAATAAGATGTTCTGGAGTAATTGTGCAAATCACATCTAAGTAAGTCTGTGTGTGTTTTACCCCAAAGGCCTCATCTATACTGCAGTGACTGCAGGATATAAGAAACTTGTGTGTTCTAGCCTCCCAGACCACTCCAGACCGTCCAGAAGCAAAATACAGTGGGGCGTTCAAAGCCTTCTACAGACAGCTTGTGCCTCCCTGCTTTCAAACAACTCATTCTGTAAAAATCCAACTGTTGCTTAATAAAGCCTTCCAATATTTAACCGTTCAAAAATCCTATGACAGCCACATTTTAAGGATTATGGCTAAAAATGTAATTTTGAAGGCTTCTCTGAAACACAAACTTCAACTGTGTGACAAATGTAACACAAAAACATGACTGGGACTAAGAATCTGGTTACAGACGTCACTGGTCTCCTAGTAAGCCAAAAAAACAGCTCTAAGCTGTATAAGTGGTTGGCATCCTGGAGTACATACCCAAGGCCTGTCACACCCTGCAGAACAGCTTCAGATTTCAACTGTACTGCAAACTGAAAGCGATCTATAAAAGCTGGACTTGGTCTTGTTCAGAACTGTGAGAAAAAGCCATACCTCATCTTCGCACAAAAGTCTACCTAAGCAGCCAACAGAAAAGTACCAAATGAATACGTTCTTGAACAACACATTTTGTAAATTTAAATGTAAGTAACTTCAGGCTGTTAAAACCAACACACAACAAAGAGACTAAAGTTTCAAGGAATATTCTACAGAGCAGAGAACACAGTATACCCTCATGCTCTTGCATATTCAAACGTCGGCATCATCACACAAATGTGGTTTCTCAGAGACCTCTGCACATGTGGGTTTGCAGGGGGCCCCCTTCCTACGTCCTTAGTGGTTTCTGTGTATTCCCACTTGAGAAAACTCAATGAGTACTGGAAGTTTTGTAAATGGCAAACCAAAGAGCTCCTGTTAAACAGTGACAGCAATTCTCTGTTCCCAACATGGGAATTCAGGTCTCTAACCAAATCAGGACGGCACACTGGTATTCAAAACTTCAGGAGTTTTTTCTCAGACTTTCTGACAAAATATCACTGTAGCTGACAGCAAAGCCCCACTAAAGCCACCCTCTTCTACACAGAAGTGGCAAATTCACATGGAGGCACTGTGTAGGAGCAACTCCTAGTGCACAAACTAATTCTCTTACACAGGCTGTGGCTGTTCTTGTTGACTTTTTCATCTTATCTATCATTTTCTGTTCTTGTTGACTTTTTCATCTTATCTAACTGTGATTTTCCAAATAATTTTCATATACACCTATAATTTTTCCCAACAATACTGGAGTCTTTAGCTTCAGGAATAAACCAGAACTCATTTAGTAAAACTAGAAACCTGCAATTCAAAATTATAGAATCACAGAATGGTGTGGGTTGGAAGGGACCTTAAAGATCATCTAGTTCCAGCCCCCCTGCCATGGGCAGGGACACTTTCCACTAGACCAAGTTGCTCAAAGCCCCATCCAGCCTGGCCTTGAACACTTCCAGGCATGGGGCATCCACAGCTTCTCTGGGCAACCTGTTCCAGTGTCTCACCACCCTCACAGTAAAGAATTTCTTCCTGGTATCTGATCTAAATCTATCCTCTGTCAGTATAAAACCGTTGCCTCTCGTCCTACCACTATATTCCCTGATAAAAAAATCCTTCCCCGTCTTTCCTGTAGGCCCCCTTTAGGTACTGGAAAGGGCTATAAGGTCTCCCCTGAGCCTTCTCTACTCCAGGCTGAACAACCCCTGCTCTCTCAGCCTGTCCTCATCCCTCTGACCATCTTGGTGGCCCTCCTCCGCACTCGCTCTAACAGGTCCATGTCCTTCTTGTGTTGAGGGCTCCAACAGTCATTCCACCTTCCTCAAGATGTAAGCAAATGGGAAAATACTACATGTACAAGTAAATTAAGAAACCAAACAACATAGAAATTGTATTTTCTGAAAGGATTTTACAATCACCCCTTACTTTCATTTCTGAGCATCTTTCATATGAAGTCGGTTGGATGCAAATTCTCAAAGGGTCTCTGAATATCCTTCTTCTCAAGGTTAAAGCTCTGTTTATGGGACATATGACCAAAAGGCTTGGTAATGAAGTGGAATAAAAGGGGTCTTTGAGCACTGAAAGACACTTATGGCAGTCTTTAAGAGACATGTCTTATAAAATAGTCTTACAAAGGCAGTCCTGTGAGGAACACGGAGTTGGACTCGATAATCCTTATGGGCCCCTTCCAACTCAAGATATTCTATGATTCTATTTCTTTTAAATTAAAAAAGTAGTTTTGTTATTAAAAAATTTGAGTATTTAATACAATTGGATTTTATGGATTAGACTTCCGCAGATGAAGGGAGAAAGTAGAAGCTTGACAGATATGATTGACTTGGAGAGGTGAGGGACAATTTATAGTTTTATTTGGAAAGATGATAGAGAAAAAGGAGTTTATATGCTTTATAAAGTGTGTGTATGCATGTACATACGCTTCTGTTTACTGTTGTGCATTAACAACAGAGCTGGAAGTTCACATCCATTAGAAATAAACATGCCCAGCAAAGGCAATGGGATTACGAGTATTACAGTAAATTCCTTAACAAGAATGCCCTTTTTTTCATATACATGAAATGACATATACCGAAGAAAAAAAATTCACTCTGCTCAAACTCATGCTTGACTAAGTAAAAATATTTTGTATGTAAACTGAATATTTGCAACACAGAGTTACAGAGAAAACTGGTTGCAATTCTACACAATGCAACATGGAACTTTATTTCACCTCATTGCTTAATCTATTCAAAAAGTTAGGGTAATACTCTTTTTATATTAAACATATTATTCTTGAAACAAGAGTTGTTGTTTTAACTATGTATTTCTGTACAAAGGCTAGCAAATGGGGTCCCAATCTCAGTGAGGGCTTTTACTTAACTTGGGTAACACAAATACTCTCAGATGACTATACAGGCTGCCCAGAGAGGTGGTGGAGTCTCCTTCTCTGAAGACATTCAAAACCCGCCTGGACGCGTTCCTGTGCAACCTGCTCTAGGTGACCCTGCTCTGGCAGGGGGGGTTGGACTAGATGATCTCCAGAGGTCCCTTCCAACCCTACCATTCTGTGATTCTGTGTGACTGAAAGCTACTCTGTCACCTTCCTCTTATTCCTCAGCATGAAATAAATTAAAAAGAGAATATTAATATTTTTTGTTCAATAGTCAATATCCATGAGACCTGTAATTCACTAAGTCAACTTTCTGAATTATGATTTTCATCTAGAAACCAGACTGAAAACTGAGTTTCCACTGTTCCATTAAGGCAACAAAATTCATGCTCTAGAATACATCCAAAGTTTGGATGTCTTACAGAATTGTTTTTAAAGATAAGACTGAGATGACATTATATTTTGTCTGATGTTGATTCTAATGTAAAAAGCAAATTTCCCTTTTAATTTAATTAATAGAAAGAATTGATTTTTAAAAAATCTAGGCCTTAAATTTTTAAATACTTAAGGAAAAAACAGTAATAGAAAATAATTTTAACAAATTACAGGCATCTCTTGTAGCATCTTTTTGCATCCCATGTAGTCATCAAAGAAACACTATTTTCTGAATTTATCATAATACTATTCAAACATATTTTCAGACAGTCAATAGGAAGCATCTTTTCTTGTTTCACAAGAAGGGAAGTAGAGAAAATACTTTTTTTTTTTTGAAAGTCAGGTCAAATGTCCGTAACTATTAGGCAAGGTAATACATATTTCTAAAAGTTATGCATAAAAACTGTACATAAAACCAAGAGTAAGTAAGCAATCACAATCCTGCATCCTATCTCTGAAAAATAAATTAATCATTTAGAATTCATGTTTACAGCACTATAACCTTGACATTTCCAAGTCAAACCCCAGTATGGTACCAGATTTTAATATCTTATGTGTGTATCACACTCGCAAAATTTTATAAATAGGCAAAACATCATTTGCATATGAATGTCAAGAACGTATTTATTTGCCTTAAAATCTGTTATATAACTTAGTGAAAAATAAAAGCAACAGCTATAACAAAAAATATATTTGGTCAGGAGAAAACGCAAGTGTATCAAGAAGCAAGTGTGGAACAAGTCCAAAGCAAAACCCTGGAAAACTGTACAAAAATCACCATAAATCTATTAAAGAGTGTTTAAAATTCACTAAGGCTGTTTTAAGCTGTTCTGATTTTGGGTGGGATAGAGTTAATTTTCTTCATAGTAGCTAGTATGGGGCTACGTTTTGGATTTTTTGCTGCAGTGTTTATAACACATGGATATTTTAGTTATTGCTGAGCAGTGCTTACACAGCACCAAGGCATTTTCTGCTCCTCACACCGCCCTGTCAGCGAGCAGTCTCAGGGGCACAAGAAGTTGGGAGGAAACACAGCCGGGACAGCTGACCCCAACTGACCGCAGGGATATTCCAAACCATATGGCATCATGCTCAGCAATAAAAAGCTGGGGAAAGAAGAAGGAAGGAGCAGCATTCAGAGTTATGGCATTTGTCTTCCCAAGTAACTGTTACGTGTGATGGAGCCCTGCTTTCCTGGAGATGGATGAACACCTGCCTGCTGATGGGAAGCAGTGAATTAATTCCTTGATTTGCTTCGCTTGCATGCACAACGTTTTCTCTACCTATTAAACTGTCTTTATCTCAAACCACAAGTTTTCTCAGTTTTACTCTTCTGATTCTCTCCCCCGTCCTACCAGGGTCAGTGGTGTGTGGGGGACTGCGCGAGCTGTTGAGTGGGGCTTAGTTGATGGCTGGGGTTAAATCACAACATAAGCACACCTTTACATGACAGGAGGCCTATTACGTACACTTTACACACGTATTAAATCTTATTTAATTTTTCTGAATGGTCCTCATTCAAACCTACTCAGATGTAACATAGTAACATATAAAAATGGATAAATGCCAACTTTTTTCCCATTTAGTTTTAAAAATCAAGATTTTAATAATCTGTCTTCTCTGTATTAAAATTGAAGTATGTGGATATGAATGACTCCATCCCCTTTTTCAGAAGAAAAAAGAAAAAGCAAATGGTTTGAAAGACCACATCTGTCATTCCCTTCCTAATACAACAGATACTTTAAGAAAAAAATATTTATTTTCCTTCCCTGTTCTGTTCTTCATCATCTGCTTGTCAGAAACAATATTGTTATTTTGCAAACCTCTGCTATCTCCCATCTGAGTGCATCCCTCGCATGCAGCTTGACATAATGAGAACAGCTACAATTTAGAGAAACGTGTAGTGTCCGTTATTAACTTTCATTTACTGCACACGTCTTATCAGGACCATTTCTAACCACAAGACAGGGAAGGTTCCGTCCCTCTGTGAGCAACTATTTTGGCTTCTGTTCAAGGGGCCCTTTCTCGGGGAACAGAGCTCGTCGAGCAAAACAAAAAATAAAAAAGAAAATAAGGAAAGTAAGAAAAATTGTTGGTGCTAGCGGCACGCACCACTCGGGCTGCTGGCAACCAGCCGCGCGGGCTTTGGGCTCTCTCGACCGACCCCCCTCTACTCACTCAGTCTGAGCGAAGATGGGCCACAGAAAGGAGGTAAAAAGGAGAAAAAGGAAAGGAAGAGACCTGCGCCGGGGCAGCGCCCCGGGGCAGCCTGGGCGCACGCTTCTCGCCCGACCTTCGGCTGTGACTCGCTGCCGGCACCCCTCAGCGGGCAGGACGCCACGGCCCTGGCGGCGGCCGCCGCCACAGAAACGCAAAACCGGCCGCACCGTAGCTGCCCGGCTCCCCCGGGACGCGGCCGCCATCTTAAGTGCGGGCGAAGCTCCTCTCCCCCACCGCCCCGGCCATACAAAGGGGTGGGGCCACGTGACCCACCCCCCCCTCCCGCGGGAGGCTCCGGTGCCCGCACTCAAGATGGCACGTAGGGCCTTCTGCCTCTTCCCCTCCCTCCGCCCGCCCGGCCCCTCTAGGCCTCTTCCTCCTCCCAAGTCTCTATCGCTCCGGAGGCCGGCGCAGGCCCCACTTACTCCGGGGGATAGAGGCGCAGCTCCTCGATATCGCCCAGGAAGCCGAAGAGCGTCCGCATCTGCTCGCTGGTCACTGCCGAGGAGAGGTTCGTGACCTGGATGACCGACGTGGGGCCCAAGGGGAAGCCCAGCGGCACCCCGATCCC
>VYZM01005827.1:47871-81643 GCA_013398915.1 Dromas ardeola
CCGCCCGGCCGTGCCGTTCCCCGCCCTGCCACACGCAGCCGGGGAGGCGGACCTGACCGCGGAGAGGAGCGCGCGCCGCCTGCCAGAGCGCCCCAGCGCGCCGGCCGCTCTAGCGGCGGACTCGACTGCTCCCTGGAGGAGCGTCAGGGAGGGCGGCCGCCCGTCCCCCGGCGGCCGGGGCTTCCCGGCGGGAGCCGGCTCCCCCGCCCCGCGCAGACCGGCCCTCGGCGGCCGCGCTGCCCCGCAGCTGGGAGGCGGGAGGAAGATCCTCGCTTCCCGAGGAACCGGCCAGGCCGCCGCTGCCAGGGCGGGACCGGCGTCGGGGGCCTCGGCCCCGCCTAAAATGAGGCGCGGGGCGGCGCGCGTGCGCCGGCCGTTAACGGCCGCGTCCCCTCACTTAACGGCCTCGCTTCAGGCGCAGGCCAGCCGGCCCGGTGGCGGGGGAGCAGGGCCTGCGGGGGCGGCTGGGGCGGTGAGGCGTGTCCGTCGCCGTGGGGACGGCGCGGCGGTGGGTGACCCCCGCCCCACGGCGGCCCCCGCAGCTCGGTAGCCGGTCTGCTTCGCCTGCAGCAGCGCGAAGGGGTTCCCGGTGTAAAACCCGGAGTACCGAAGAGGCTGGGTACAAACCCCCGCCTGCCATCGGGCAGGGTTGAGTCCCTCAGTTGATCTGGCGTGAAATCCGCCAAACGCTCTGCCGGCAAATTAAAATATGCCCACAAGAAATGGAAGAAAAAAATAGATTTCCCGTTTAAATGATCTTTTGGTAGCCACGTTCAGTAAGTGGCCATTTAATTACCCAAGAGAATAAGCCCTTGAAAACACCCTAACTACATTAAAACAGGAAGGGGTTGTAATAAGTTGTTAATGGTTTTGCTATAACTTGACTGGGAATCTGTCCCAATTAAATCAATCTTACATGGAGTTTACGGTTCAAGTTCTCTTTAAATATTAAATTGACTGGAGAAAATGAGACAGCGCTGTCCCTGTGGGTGATCACACTAAGGATCTAATGTCAGTCTTCCTTGGGTGGTAAAGAACCATGCATCTTGGCACTGAAAGATGTAAGGTTTCAGACGTGACTGTTCTAGTTTTTAAGACTTTGCATACCCTAAACCTGAACTGAGAAGGGACTGAAGTATCTGGGCTGAAAAAGATTGCAAATTTGTGATACTTCCCTGAGCAAGGAAGTCAGTTGTTAACAGAATCTCCGTAGATAAGTCTGGGTAGTGCGTCCTTTATTGATGCTTAATATGTTACAGAATTATAAGTAATTCCAAGCAATTGTCAGAGATTTATTTTATTTAAAAATGCCTATGCATATGTCAGGTAGTACGTATTTCAAAATGATAGTCAATGCACTAATATTATTTTTCTAAATGGAATCCATATTGCAAAAGTGCAAGATTTAAGATCGAAGTTAAATCCTTTCAGGCATCCTGGTAGCCTTTAATTAGCCTAAATTTACAGACTTTTAACTGGAAAATTCAAGGTATTTTGTTTTATATTGCGCAAAATTAAACGCTGCTGTCATTGTTCTATCTATAGGAACATTACCTAAAGATTTCCTGTGTTTTGACTAGTACATCTCATCCAAAGACAGTCATCAGAGGTGTAGAAGCTATTACTGCTTTGAACATTCTTGTCCTTCCTCCTTGCATCTGTCACTGGAGGGTACCATAAAAATGAGCTCTAAAATTTGCAAATAGAAGAGTTCTATTATGTCAGAACTGCGTGGGATGCCCTCCTTCAGGTAGAGCCTTTAATAGTACATGTGAAATTCTGAGCTACTCATCTATTTCCCAAAAACAAAACAAGCAAAGCACTGTCTAAATTTTCTATTTGTCAGTTCCTGACATGGGACAAAATCAGCTTGGAAAATAGTACAAATAAATTAATTTGGATTTCAGAATAATAGAAAAAACAAACAAACAAACGAAACAAACGAAACAAACAAACCAACACAAAACTGAATTCCAAAAGCCTTGGTTCACACAGGCTGCCATTAAAATGCCAGAAGCAAAAAATGACTCTATTTTAGCTAAACTTCAAAATTTGAAAGTATGTAAGAGCCACTCCCTCTCCTATAATAAAAAACAGAGCTATTGAGGAAAAAAAAAGTTAAATAAAATGGGTAGACATGTGGAAGGGGAATTGTTGTACAATCACTGCCATAACATCATCTTCTCCCTAATCAACAGTTAACAGACCTGCGTTAACATCTTACGGGTAGCTGTAGGCCAATAGAAGACTTTAGTTGTGATCTAAGTGGATTAATACGTACAGGAACTTCTTTTCAGCTTTGCTTAGCTGTTTTTGTACTTTTTAGTAACTGTATTGGTGCACTTAGATTCCATAAATAAATTGTTTCATTTTACCTTCACTTTGCTTGTACGGGCAACGATGTCAGATTAACTAGCAAAGACTAAGGCATTCGATGCCTGCGGTGCAAAAATCCTTCACCTTCTCCCAGCTGGGGATCCCAGCATCAGTCTCCTGACAATCAACACAATAGATTTTGACCAAGCTCCGATCCTGGAGCTCTAACTGTGATTTCCAGAAGCCCTTTGCAATTGCAGAGTTATGCAGAGTTCATGGGGTGCTTGGGAGAAGAGCTTTATAGTCATTGCATTGAATTCTCAAAAATATGTGTTAACGCCTTTGTGGAAGAGGAAAGTTATTACTTAAAATTTCCTATTCTTAATATGTAAAAACAGGTGCAAACTGTGCTTTGAAGAGAACTGATTTATCAGCATCCATTGTGTAGTCAAAATTCTTTCGTTTCCTTTGAAGTTGCTACAGAAATTAGACTGAGTGGGACTTTGCAGTTCATAAGGGTCCCCTGGTGGGCACAGCCTTCAGACACTGTGAAGGCAAATGATAAATCATAAACCATCCATGCATGAACGATGTGCATGTTCATGGGGGCAAATAAGAAATTCTTTCTAAAAACAGAAAGTGGGAGGTTTTTAGAGGTACAGGGCAAACCTCAGAATATGGGGCATTTGCTTACACTTAAAACAACATACCTTTTCTGTTTCATTAATCAGTTGAGTTTTTCCTGGGTATAGAAAATAACCTTCCCCTAAAACTGTATCATTCCCTCTCCTTTTAGATTCTGAAAAATGACAGCAATACATTATCCTTACAGAGATCACGAAACTTAAATTCCATGTTACCTACATGTAATATGGTAAAGTCTTTAAATAAAAGCAACTATTAACCTTTTGTCTAAGGTTGTATTTCCTGATCTTTCCACAACAAATGTTTAAAAAACATTTACTGGGAATTGTTAATCGCAAGTGCCAATAGCAAAATATTGGCAATTCAGAAGGAGGTTACAGTAAAACCTGTTTTAGATGATCAGGAGAAAAGTATTTTTCTATACAAGAAGACACCTTTAGAGTAGACAGTGTGTGGTCTGCTAGAGGTGGGCATCAGTGTGGTACTTGCTGTTCTTCCAGGGTTAGGGAATGGAAATCAAATGCGGTAAGATAAAGACAGAAACATTAGAAAGCATTCAGTAGCTTTCTTTAAATGGAGCCTTATAGACTTACGAAACTAACATCATCCATAGAGCGCATTTGTTTGAAATAAAATCAAATAGTTCTAAGTTTTAAGCAATTTATGAAAAGTAAAATTTAACTTCAGATTCAATGACTCCTGGGGCACTGCTAAAACTTGCCTCTAAGACCGGTAAGAAAGTCTGGAGCAAGGAAGACATATCCTTGTCAGGTTAAATGAATTGTACACACACGAGTCCATGGGACCTGATGGGATGTTCCTATAACTGTTGAGGAATCTAGCTAATGTCTCTGTGAGACCACCATTAATTATCTTCGAAAGGTTGTAGTGTTTGGGGAAGGTTAATGTCGCCCCTAGATTCCAGAAAGGCAAGGAGGAACATCTGGAAAACTACAGGCCAGTCAGCCTCACCTTGATCCCTGGGAAAGTGACAGAGCAAACCCTGAAAGTCGTTTTCAAACATGTTAAGGACAAGAAAGTAACCGGGAGTTGTGAGCATAGATTTGTGAAGGGAAAATTCCACCTGACCACCTGATATCCTTCTGCAATGAAATTACTGGCTCCGTGAGTGAGAGGAGAGCAGCTGATAGTGTTTATCTTGACTTTAGCAAGGCTTTTGTGACTGAGTCCCGTAACATTCTCATGGACAAACCGATGAAGTACAGATTAGATGAGAGGGCAGTCAGGTGCATTGGAAGCTGGCTGAACTGCCCTGCTCAAAGGGTTGGGGTCAGTGGCACAAAATTCAGCTGGCAATGAGTCAATTTGTACCCTAGGGTCAATACTGGGTGCAATACTGTTGTATCATCACTGTCTTCATTAATGACCTGAACAGTGGGACACAGTGCCTCAGCAGGTTTGCAGGTGATACAGCATTCAGAGGAACAGCTGATAGCTCAGCATGTACATGCTACCATTCAGAGGGACCTCAAAAGGCTGGAGAAACAGGCTGACAGGCATCTCATGTTGTTGAGCAAAGGGAAATGCAAAGTCCTGTGCCTGAGCAGGAATAAGCCCGTGCACCAGAACTGGCTGGTAAGCTGGCTGGCAGAAAAGGACCTTGGAATCCTGTTGAACAAGTTTAACATGAGCAAGCAATGCTCCCTTGTCGCAAAGGCCAACAGGCCCCTGGGCTGAGTTAGCAAGAGCATCACCAGCAGGTTGAGGAGGTGACCCTTGCCCTCTACTCGGCACTGGTGAGACCACAGCTGGAATGATGTGTCCAGTGCTGGGCTCCCCAACTCAGGAGGCTTCTGATCAATGTGAATAAGTACCAGGTGGGAAAGTGTAAACAAGACAGTCAGACAGGATCTTCTTAGTGGTGTCCAGTGACAGGACAAGAGGCAATGGGCACAAACTGAAATAGAGGAAATCTCATTTAATCAGAATGGTAGAGTTCAAGATCCTTAGGGCAGCGAGGAGGGTGCACAGCAAGCTCACTATCCTGGACTTCAGGAGAGTGGACTTTAGCCTCTTCAGGGATCTACTTGGCAAAGTACAATGGGATAAAACCCTGGAGGAAAGAGGCGCCCAAGAAAGCTGGTTAATATTCAGGCATCGCCTCCTTCAAGCTCAGGAGCGATGCATCCCAACAAAGACGAAGTTGGGCAAAAACACCAGGAGGCCTGCATGGATGAACAAGGAGCTGCTGAACAATCTCAAACAGAAAAACGAAGCCTACAAAGCGGTTGACATGCTGGAGGGAAAGGGTGACATCCAGAGGGACCTTGACAGGCTTGAGAGGTGGGCCTGTGCAAACCTCATAAAGTCCAACAACGCCAAGTGCAAGGTCCTGCACATGGGTCATGGCAATCCCAAGCGCAAATACAGGCTGGGCAGAGGATGGATTGAGAGCAGCCCTGAGGAGAAGGACTTGGGGGTGTTGGATGATGAGAAGCTCAACATGAGCTGGCAACGCGCACTCGCAACCCAGAAAGTCAACCGTATCCTGGGCTGCATCAAAAGAATTGTGGCCAGCGGCTTGAGGGAGGTGATTCTACCCCTCTAGTCTGCTCTCATGAGACCCCACCTGGAGTACTGCATCCAGCACTGGGGCCCCCAACATAAGAAAGACATGGACGTGTTGGAGCAGGTCCAGAGGAGGGCCACAAAGATGATCAGGGGCATCTCTCCTATGAAGACAGGCTGAGAGAGTTGGGGTTGTTCACCCTGGAAAAGAGAAGGCTCTGGGGAGACCTCAATAGCAGCTTTCTGGTACTTAAAGGGGGCCTACAGGAAAGATGGAGAGGGACTCTTTATCAGGGAGTGTAGCTATAGGATGAGGGGTGACAGTTTTAAACTGACAGAGGGTAAATTTAGATTAGCTATCAGGAAGAAATTCTTTACTGTGAGGGTGGTGAGAAACTGGAACAGGTTGCCCAGAGGAGTGGTGGATGCCCCATCCCTGGAAGTATTCAAGCCAGGTTGGATGGGGCTTTGAGTAACCTGGTCTAGCAGAAGGTGTCCCTGCCTATGGCCATGGGGTGGATCTTTAAGGTTACTTCCAACGCAAACCATTCTATGATTCTATGATAAGAAAAAAGCTTTTGTTTTACTATGGGAGTGGCTGACTGCTGGAACTGGTTGTCCAGAGAAGTTGTGGAATCTCTGTTCTTGGAGATATTCAAAACCTGGCCTGAGTAACCTGCTCTAGTTGAATTTGTTTTGAGCAGGGTGGGGTTGGACTGGGTGATCTCCAAAGGGCCCATCCAGCCTCAGGAACACTGTGATTGTGTGAGAATTAACAGTGCTTTCCTGAACTGAGTTCACTTATTCAATGATTCTTAATTGACAAGAAGCTTGGAATAATACTTTTTGTTAACTTTCTATAATAATGGAGATATTCTTTAGTAGTCTCAGGAAGTCTTTTCATATCCATTAAAAGTGTTACGTTACTGCTACCTTGCTTGGAATGTCTGTAGTCAATGCAGGTCTACGGTTGGTGGAATGGTTTGTTCTTCAATTATTTTTTACATATATTACAAGATCTTTGAACTACTTCACTGACGTTTTCCATAATCATGTATCTTCTTCAAGGAGAGAGAATCTAACAGACCTTAATTCTTACTGTCATTGCCAAAACCATTGATTAGAGAGAACCAGCAGTGCTTTGCTCAATTACAACTACATTGAACAGGATTTGATGGAATGAGATCAAGAGGTGAGACAACTGAGATTAGCATTACTAATTCAAATAGAAGAACAAGCATGAAGAATTTATTTTTTTTTCTGTTCTTCTGTGATAGAAAGGAATAGCTCTTGACTTCTACCAAGATGCGATTAAGAACAAACAGCATTTCTGCAAGGAAAGCCTAGCTGCCAGGTTCCCAATTAATGTTGTAGCAAACAATGTCTGGAGTTGCTCAATAGTTCATATGAAGTAATACTTTGTATTGGCCAAGCAGCACACAGAATATCAAGCATATTATTGCCAACCGAAGTACGACTGTAGGATAGTCTACAAAAAGCTTTGTCTGAGAGACCTTCTGCATCACTTTCAGCAAAACCAGCTAATCTCAGAGGTTTTTATCTGTCAAACTGTATGTCAAACTGCTTTTCCTACTTTTTATAATATTTTTCTCACTCACCAGTTATTCTTTGTGTGGTATTGTAGCACCTGTTACTCACCTGACTTACTCAACACTCTATTAAACAAAGGAAAAAGACCGATAGGTACATTGTTTGGGAAAGAACTGCACCTGTGGTGGTAGGATGGCCATATGACTGATACTCCTTTCAGTGGGCATTTCTCAGCTGAATTTGGTTGTCAAATGACTAGATGTTTCAATGTAGGCTATTTACATACCAACTCACATTAATACGTTTGCAGGATACTAAACAACACACTTTTTGTTCTGTTTTTTTTAGTCAGGCTTTCATAATTCTGCAATTATGCATTGAACTAAAAATAAAGCCAGCAGTCTTCAGGGAAAAAATACATTAAAATAATAATTGTATAACGCAGTTTGAATGTAGGGAACTTTTGACATCTTATTGAGACTTTGAGAAAATTTTGAGTGAATGGTACAAATGTTTAAAATACTGCCATTATTTAATCATAGCTAGCACCTTTGGTTCTCATTAAAGCATTCAAGTTGTGTTCAGTGTACTATTTTTTTTGTTTAAGATGATGAATTTATATGTTTAACTTAATCTTTCAGTATATAAGAGTGATTAAAATAGAGACATATCAATCTGGTGAAGAGATCCAAATAAAAATAAAGTGTTTTTCGTCTGAATGTTTTTTCACAAGCAGTGCTAGAATGCCACTAGAAGACAGTATATTTGTATAGCTTTTGCCATTTAAGTTTGTTTCCATACGCAATGCGTTAACACCATTTGCCTTATCTTACAACCAAAATTCCAATGTTTTGCATAGATTAGCAATGCAGAACATAGGAAACAAATGTGTCTTTTACAACACAAATATTCCTTCTCTTGTGAATTAACCAAGAGGCATAATCTTCAAATGCCAGTCTCCTCCTACTTCTCACAGTAGACCGACTGTTCAGATTGGCTTCTGATAATGCTCTTACTTTCTCAGTTTTTGCCCAGACATGCGCTCCAGGGAGGGATATTTTTCTACCTCATAATCAGTCAGGAATTTTACTCAATGTACAAATTCATGCAGAGATGCTTGCCAAGTTCTGTGCATGGCCAAAATCTCAGTTCTGATAGTATGAACTGTTTCTTGTCAAAGTAGGCCATTAACATGAAATCTGAAAACAACAGTATATGTTTTGCCTACATCTGTGGTTATTTCAGCACATTTTATTTTGGAATAAAACCACATGGAAGTAGGATTTTTGAAATATCTAATGCGATTCAGATTCGCATCTCAGTTTAACTTGAACCAACTTTCAAATACAGACAAATTGGAAAATGTTAACTTTGTAGCGCTTCATAGACCATAGCCTTCATTCTAAACTGTGATAAATCCACAGTTCTTCCCAAATGCTAGAAATTCTTTTCACTTATAGAATCATAGAATCATAGAATGGTTTGGGTTGGAAGGCACCTTAAAGATCACCTTGTTCCAACCCCCCTGCCATGGGGCAGGGACACATTCCAGTCGACCAGGCTGCTCAAAGCCCCATCCAGCCTGGTCTTTCCATCCTTTCCATCATTATACTATTCAGGTTTATCAGGTAGCTTCTCTCTGTTTTTGTATATGCCTTAGTATACATTCATTTATTTATTTATTTATTAAATAAGACTGTTGTGTAGTAGAAGAAAGCATTTTATAGAAAATAAACTCTTAATTCTGTGATGTAATCCCTAATCCACCACAATTTTAATCATAAAAATCATACAAAGTGCATTTAACAAGACCTATTTTACACAAAGCGTGAGACCAAATTTATATCCCTACCCAGAAAACTGATAAAAAGATTTTTCTAGCATAAAATTTCTCTAGTAGCAGGTTTTTTCCCAGACAAAACTTGGTCTAGAAATCCTAAAATCCTACCTATATTGAGATTAACAGATAAACTCTACGTAGTCAATGAAAGCAGCTGAAATCCTTTCAAAGTTCCTGCCTCTGGATGGCAGTCGTCTATATAAACTGGCACTGGTAAACTGAAACAGCTTATAAATTTTGGCATCTGCTTTTTATCTGTTTTATGGCAAACACATAAAAAAAGAGTTAGTATTGTTGTATTTAGCACAGCAGTATCAGTTATAAGAGTCATATTAGCAGCTATATGAATGTGCTTTGTAATGAAACTCCCCTTCTCCCCATAAAATCGCATAAATCAAAGATGGAGTAGCTTTTCTCAGCTTTCAATTTTTTTTAAACTTACTCAGAAATAAGATGATGGACTTAGTTGACAACCAATAGTATCTAGATAGTATTTTTATCTCTGAGTATCCAAGCATATATATTAACAAAGAAGATTATTGCCATCATTTACAGACCCAAAGCGCGTAAGAGAGAGATGTGACAACAGATTCTGTATCCAATTACCATTTCAGGGCAGCATTTCTTCAGTCACTAATGAAATCTAGTGTTTTCCAGAAAACACTACTTGGATTACGGAAACATTTCTTCTTCAGAGGGGGTTTTTAGAAGACCCTCTTTTAAGCTGTGTAAAATTCTATATATCAATTTTGTAAGTTTATATTAAACTAAAAGTTTTATGATATACTTTTAGTATCAGTATGTATGAGTATGTATGCCTAGGAGAAGGAAAAGAAAATGTTAAAATTCAGCTTTGCTTTTTTTCTTTTTTTTTTTTTTTTAAATTTAGTAGAGTGTCTGCTGAGAGATCTGCTATTTGCTATTTTTCTTGCAGGACGAGCTATTGGAAATTTTCAGGTAGGTCCCTGCTATTTCTGGAGGGAAAAAAGCATCTTTTTCCTTTGCTGTGAGGTACATCCTGCTGTGAGTCACAGCATATAATTCTACATAAAGGGGAGGTGTTTTTAAATCACCAGAATATCTATCTGAACAAGACAGTTCAAAAGAGTTGGATGAAAAAATTGTGGAATTCATTGGGAAGAACTTCCTCTGCCTTCCAGTCAGAGCTTGTAGGAGCAGGGCAAGAAGTTTAAATACATTTAGGACACTAAAGTTTCATTCCTCTAAAGCGAAATAATTTCATATGTAATGGAAAAACTGCAGAAATGGGCCTTTCTGTTTTAGTGCCTGACTCTGGGGTGCAAACACAGTACCAGTCTACCTATTAGATATGAAATTCCCTTTTTTTGTGCAATAGTTGAATTACTGTCGTCATATATATTGGTTTGGTAAACTGGACTTCATAGAGTATCATCTTCAGCTGGCTAATATCACCTGGAAATGAACAAATCACAACAGTAGTGAGTTTTCAGTTTGGGGATATTGCTTTGGGAATGATAATCCAGGTATTGTCGCAGCTAAAGTGGTTGCTTTAATTTGCTCTCGCATGCTGAAAAATAGTATCAGTTTTGCTCGTAGGAGTCAACCACATTCTTCTTATCTGAGACACAGAAGAAAATAAGAATAATGGTAACTTGCACACTTAAAAATCTAATCACCTGTGTCCTGCTGCATGACAAGCTGAGGAGGTCTGGGCACAGTCACCCTTTGCCGGTAGTTCTAGTTCCCCATCTCCTTCATGGCATCAGAATATAGGCTTCCACTGACAATAAAAGGATTAGAACCTTTATAATTGTGAAGTTTGAAAACATACAGAGTATAACTCAGTGCAAATAAACATTAACATTTTATTTATAACTTTTATTTGAAAGGTGTATAAAACATACATTGTGAAACAAACCAAGCTCAGTAAGTACTAATGCTGAAAATTCGTTTTGGTATCTTAGGATGTTTTGGTATCTTAAGATGTCTTAAAAAAAATATAAGCACATCACGATTAATGCTATAATAGATAATATAATAGAATAATTAGAATCTACAATTAAAAAACCACCACACATCACTTATTGCAGAGTCAGTCCCATTATTCGAATCACCAAATGTGTTTTCATAGCTTTTTAAATTCAAGTGCAGCAGAAAAAAATGTTTGGAGATTTTATCTGTTTGGAGGCTTTTCAGCATGGTTTCTAACCCTTGCATGCATCAGCCCCAACCTCATCAGTCATTTCTCATTACAGTTAGCAAATGAGACAATTTTACATGATTATTTCATTTTTCCCAGGACTTACTATTTATGTCAGCTAACCAGCTGTTAAAATCTATTTCAATATTTATTAGTAAACCTCACTTTCTCCATAGAGGAGCCATGGCTTTCAATTTAAGTACTTCTGGCAGAAACATTCTCAGCAAAAATACATTCTCCATATTCAAAACCCGTTGTTGATTATTCTATTGTGAGTGGAAGCTGCTGCAGACAAAAATCAATCAAATATGCTAAAATGTTATGATGTTAGGAGCCATGGCACAGTACTTTCAAATCACGTATTTTGTCAGTGCATACTTATAATTCAATAGAAAGCGTTTTCCCCTTTTTGTCAGTTTGTTGGTTGTTCTTTTTCTCCAAAGTTTCCTTCACCAATCATCAACATCAGCAATTGAATGAGAATTTCTCAGTAGAGCATCTGGTTCATCTGCTACCGGTTTCTATATTAAGAGACAGTCCTTGAGAAGTTTGTCAAAATCAGTATTTTCACGTGTCTGGCAAATAAGAGCGAGTATTCCATCACAGGTTTTTCATTGATTTGGAGAATACTGAAACATAAACAGTTCAGCAATTTGCAGTGTCCAACCATGCCTCATGAAACGTATGCAGTGCAGAGCCATATTCCCCTTAGTGTTGTGCAGCTGCAAAAGTAGATGTTGCAGGCTACTGTAACCAGAAACTTAATTCTCAATGCTCAAAAGTTCAGACCATGCAGAAAAGCTATGTCATTTCAGCAATTTGATCTTTCATGGGGAACTGTCCTCAGCCTTCTCAGGAACTTTGCCGGCCCAGTCACGTGATATGTGTTCTCGCGTACTTTCTTATTACATCTCTAAAACTTTTACTCAGGTATCCATATAAACGTGAGTGGCGGAAAGGGTCCTCACTCAGCCAGTACAAGCTACATGTTAACTGCATCTCTCACAGCTCAGTAACATTTATCCATAGCTATGTTAATAGATTTCTCCCTCAAGTGGGGTAACCGCAACCTACTTCTGGAATGCACAAAATCCTGCGTAGACTGTTTCTGATGTAGTCTAAAATATGTAGGTTGCAATGTTTATTTCATGTTTCATCTTCCTTTAGGCCAAAGAGCTGCTGCTTCTTCTATACTTAATTCTTATCCTTAATAGAAAGCAGTATTTCAAACTGCAGTATGGAAATACAAGTCATATTCTTGCAGAAAATACCAGGAAAAGCACATGCAAGAAGGCAGCGAGCTGGAAATCGGGGAGTGCAACAGAGGAGAGGGGCTGGGCTGCAAGGGGAGGTGATGCCGTACTTGAAACAAGGCTCTTACAAAGCGGTAGAAGAGGGGGACTCCCGGGAGGCAGTGGGCCTGCTGTGGGCAGTGGGCCAGGGGAAGCCCTGGCAGCTTCCAGCGAGCGTGGTCAGCAGCCCCTGACACAGGGTGCCTGGACCCTCTCTCTCGCAGCTGCCCCTGCCTCGGGAGGGTGGCGCTCCCACTGTTCTGGCTGGTCCCAGGGACCGGGAGGCCTGTGCCAGAGCTTGGTGGATCAGAGGGAGCACCTGGGGCCTCTCCTGGACCTTTCCTGCAGGAGGTGAGCTGCTGTTGGAGAGCTGCGCAGCAAAGCAGGAGTTATAGAAGTTGGCAGGTAGTGCAGCGTTGGAGAGAGACAGGATCTCCTCAGGGACCCTACACTTTCAAGTGCTCTGGATGCCCACCACAGTGCAGACCTCGGCAGAGCCTGTCAGCAGAACCACAAGTGGAAAATCAGTAGCAGGTGATGGCTGGAAGCTGGTGTCTTCTGGCACCACATGTAAGGCTCCTGCTCCACCGGAGGTTCACTGCCCTCAAAGCTGAGGAAGAGCTAAGGGTGCTTTCAAGCAAAGCATCTGGACAGGCTGACCCTGAGCCATGACAGACCACCTGGAGGAAGCTGCGAGTGATGTAGTGCGTGACTGCCTGCTGCGGGGCCCACAAGCACCCATCTGCTGACCTGACTTACTGGCTACAGAAGTTTGCTGCTTGCTAGGGACCCACATTCAGGATGTTGCAGAAAGACTGCCAAAGCTTGTCCGATCCTCTGACTATGACCTCCTGCCATTCTCTCATGTGGGCACTAGTGATACCTCCAGGGGCAACCAGGAGAGGATCTATCACCCCCAGTCTCTGGGGGGATAGTCAGGGGTGTGGGATCCCAGGTGCTCTTCTCCTCAGTCCTGCTCGTGAGGGGCATAAGGAGGAGGGAACTGGGACCGAGCATCAGCAACTGGGTACAGAGCTGGGGCCAGCAACACAGTTTCAGTCAACACCCAATCCTCTTTGCAGATGAATGTCTGCTTGGAGAAATGGGATCTGCCATGATGATGATGGGGTTGTAGTAACTCTTACATATCTCAGACACCACTTTCAAAAACTTGTCAAGTCTAGAAATTAAAAATATTTTCACATACATTTGAATATAAACTGTGTGCACACCTCCCCTGGGTAACCTGAAAGCCCTTGCTACTGAATGAATAGCATGGATAGCTGCAGAAAGATTAATTTCTTAAAAATAAACTACAAAGACAGCAATATGATGTGAAATGTGATATGAAATTAATTTTTATCAGTTTCCAGTGGCTTTTTTTCTTAGCTCGTCATTCTAAAAGCTTCCTCTCCCTGCTAACAGTCATTAGTAGTTTTCTTTAGTCTTCCTAATTGGAAGAAGAATCAGATGGAGTCATGTCACAGAAAATTAAATCAGGTATTTTATTGCTTACTTGTGGAGGATAAGAATGTGAATTAAAAACAGTGGGTTCCCAAGCCTAGAGCAACTGCCTTATAGATACATAAACCTTCTATCAGCTGGTTGCAGTAATACTTCTGTACATTGGAGCTCATTCTGCTTAGTGAAACAGTCACATTTAGCAACTGCCAGTTCAAATATAAAATTATAAATTCCTAAAGAACCTTCACTGTTACATGGGCCAAGCAAGAACTACCTGAATGGAACGGCACATTAGGTTCATTCCTATGCATGTATGTGAACATACTCCTAAAATTTCTCAAATTGAGTGAGAACATACAAGGTGTCACTTAAAGTACAATTCTGTGGAGTGAGCAGAGCTTTTCCAAAATCACCTGCCACGGCATAAGGTAGGGTTTTCTTTTTGGATGTTTACTTTCAAATCCAAGTTGAAACTTGACCTTCATTTGGTGTTAGCAATCATTCAAGGTAAGAGTTGGTTTTTTGTCTTGTGTTGAAGGCAATTTTGAAACTTAAAAGTTCATCTTATTTGGAAGAGTGAAAAACCACCATAAGCCCCTGAAAACCCAGTAACAGAGCATTTGTAAGATCTGAGATTCTCCAATGGCACAGAAGCACCTGGGGCGAGCATTATTTGATAAACTCCTGTCACAGGTAGCGCAATTCTTGCAGAAAAAGTATTCAAGGAACAAGGAATTCTAGCTCCAAACTTAAAGTAATAAAAACAAGTTATTTACATTGAGCTAAATTAGATCAATTATTATTGCCATCATAATTTGTCTTTGTTTTTTAATCTTACAGGATAGATTCTTAGACTTACAGTTTTCAAAAGAAAGAACCAAAACCTGCCACCGATGATAGGCTTTTTTAGATGCAGTATCAGCTGTTCATGAGGAAGCCTCTGACACAAAATGACAATATTATAAAATACTTCTAGCTTCCTTAACAAGAGGAAAGTTTTATTTCCTAAAGTATACTTGTTCTGGTTGGAACAACTGTTCGAACATTTGTTTTCGGAGGGCAGATGCAGATTTGTCTTTTTAAATGAAAACTATACATACTCTAATAATTCTTTAATTTTCCATGTAAGACCATTCAGAACAAGTGATCTACTCCCAAGCACTCAAAAACTTTTTACATATACTTATTCAGGTGGCCTCTGGGAAAGATAACTCTTGGTGGCAAAAGAGCAGAAATGATTTGATACTGTAACTTGAAAAAAGTTTCCTAAAAATCAGCTAAACCCAACTGAGCAGCAAAAATTGAACAAAGGAAGATTTTGAGAATGATGTTTCTTCTATTTGATCTTTTTGTTTTGTTTTCTAATACATGACACAAGGAAAACTTACTGAAAGTGTCCCTGTTCATGGCAAAATATGGCTGCAATTGCACAGACTGTGAGAAATCACAAAATCACATAAAATTGGCCAAGACTGATTCAGACACTAGAGCAAGTAATCCATTTCCAGCTGAATTTTACACACTTCAGACAAGAATTCCTCCATGCTGCCGGACCATAGATGGCATATTGCCTCAGCAAGGTACTGAAGCCAATCATTAAGCCTGGGTTTTCTTCTGCTGACTTCGGTTGACTAGTCTATGACCTTAATAGAAATTTTCACTTCTCTTAGTTTGGCTACTTCAGTTTTTCACACAACAACTCATTTAGACAGGGTCAATTTTATAGCGCATTTTAACGTTTGGTGTAGTGGAACCCCAGTTCCAAGGTAGTCTCATGGATGCTGCAACAGAATCTTCTGGACACATTCCGAAATTGAATTTAACCCAAGGCAACAAAATAACACACCAAAAATATACTTTCTCTCTCATAAAGTGCCTTCAGTCAGAAAATCACAAGTGGGACCCAGCATTCTCAGGTGCTTGATGAAAAAGTAAACTGTCGAGTTGTGAAATAAAGTAGGAGACCAAAGGCTCAGTTGCACAGGAATGACGCTTAGCTAGCAAGTAACACCCGTGAAACTGGAAAGAATAAATTTTAAGTCTGATACATAAAAGGCAGAAAATACAACAAAAAGGTCTTCAAAAAGAGAGCTCACAAGGGAAAAAATGAAGGGGGAAAAATTCCAAAGTCCAAGTAGGGAGCAGATACAGAAAACCTTAAATAAGGAAGGGCCTGATACTCCAGGGCCATCAGGGCTGTAACCTGCTACAGTTACCGTCAGTTTTCTGTGCAGAGGAAGTGGAAGTCCAGCAGTAAGTGATACTGATATGCCAGATCCATATATTAAGATAGGTAATAGGAAAAAAACACTGAACAGTTTGTGTTATGACGTTGTCAGGCGGTTTCCAAGAAACTGGATGTAAGTCTGCATTTACCTCTCCTGCGAAATTCTGTGCGGAGCTCGCCACTTTCATTGCCACATAACCCTTGAAGATCTCACCACAGCACCCTGAAGACACTCTCAATTTTAACCCTCCTGCTTGACTTAGTTGCCTTACTCTGCTATTGTAACTACTTAGTTTGCATCAGATAAAGACCACTCACCTCTTTAGGAGAGAAGCCACTGTCTCCCCCAGCTGATTTCCTTGCAAGACTGGGTTATTCACAGAAGTAAGTCTTTATTCTGAACAACCCCATCTCACAATGAAATCACCTAGAGCAGATGCCGGGGCACTGAGATGCACAGAGCCAGAAACACAAGTAAGACTTTACTAATGTGTATTGAGATAGGCTACTAAGGTCTACAGAAACTACAGAAGAATAAAATGGTGTTATGGAGAATTTCCTAGAACTTAAATAAGTCAATTACACACAGCTTTAAAGAGCATTAGTTTATTATCTATTCTCCATGTGTTACTTCAGAAACAGTCTAATTATATACAAAAATTTGGAATGTTGAATAAATGCTGATCAATAAAAACATTTTGTAGCTGTTGACAAGGGAGTATTTCTAAACAAAACCAAAATAATCATAAAGGTTTGATTCTGTGTGTTGTTTATTGCTATGGTTGTGTTCATAGAATGCTTTCAAGTATATACACATTTTTTTTAAACTCCAGTCCAAAAACGAAACTAAAAAATATTTACATAATAAATATGTGGGAGACTTCATCTTTTCATTACATCAGTTGAACTGATTCTTTAATGAACTATTAAGAATAGAAAGAATTAACAGTTTGCATCAACTCACTGCCATGCTGAGTAACTTAGGCTGGTGATGGATTTGATTCTATTCAAAATGTAGTTTAAGATGCATTCAAAATGAAAAGTGCCGACATTGTCTCTCCTCCTGCTGAATCCTGGCTGGACTAGTTCAGGAGACATCTTCCTCCCACTTTCTGCAAAATCATCTAGTTTGACACGTGTTTACATTTACACAGAGACACTGAAGGAACACACACATTTCAATCCACTGAAAACTCCACCATTTACTGAGTAAAATCAGCATAATCCATGTTTTATTAAATGATTAATTTGCTAATTTACTGAAGACAAGCTTTGGCCAAGTATTTCTACAAGAAGTACTAAACTTCTTGCTATAAATCTCTACCTTCTATGGTTCTACCATATCCAAACAGTTTTTGGTAGAATTTTCCTGTAATACAGAAATCTGAAAATTAAGTGACACAACAACATTTAAAACTTCTGTTACTATTAAAGCAAAATACGATCCAGTATAATTTCTCAGTGATATATTTAAACGTACTGCAAAATGTATACAAAGTCAGTCCAAGATCAATAAAGAATCAGTTCTGCTTTTTGGACTTTTCCCTTCCCAAAGATACAGGTTATGTAGAAGACCAAGGTAATTTAGAACTTGTCTGTATGCATTCCCTTTAAAAGGCAGTGTGTGATAAAAATAACATGATTAAAAGTAATGAACATGTGATGTGAACATTTTGTATTTTCAATAAAAAAATAGAAACTAAACAACAAAACATGTCTTAGAAGGGGAACACTGAAGCCTGCCATTATATAGCTATGTTTCTCATTCTTTTCTTTGATGATTAACAGCACACAGAAAATAAGTGAATTTTATCAAAATACAGCACATTTCTGCTAATATATCAAAAAAATCATTTTCTATGTAAATATTACTGAAAATCAACTAAAAAGAATTAAAATATACAAAGAGTTGTTAAAGGGTTTCAATTAAAATTATTAGAACTATACACAGTACAATAAGCAATAGTTAACATCTTTGAAAGAAGTGCAATAATATTGGAGTTCACGTATTTAAAAAGTACTGCCTGTTTATTACCGCTAGCTATATATAATTCCTCTCTTTTCCAGCTCATTGTCCCAAAATTAAAGAAGGCTGGTGTTTTTGCTAGCTTTATTAAAAGCATTTACTTTTGTGCACATGGGTTGGAAAAAAGCAACTTATACCTGTCTCAAACTACCAACTTATACGTAATTAAAAAATGAACTGCAATAACTGAATATTGCTCCAATGACAGGCTAATCATTAGCCCTGATTAAAAACAGTTATTGGTCTTCTATGGCACTTTTCCCTGGTCCGTTAACAACCGTGTATTAATTATCACTGCAGCTTATGCAGTCTCTATTCAATTACAAAGGAGAAAGAGAAAAATAAAGTTAATGTTTCTGGTAAACAAAATTAATAAAAGCATAATTGAATATTTTATACAGTCATAAGGAACAAAGGCAGCCTGTGGTAAATCACTATTACATTAATATAGTTAGAAACCCTTTAATGACTCTGAAGTGTCTAGTTCACATTTAATGTCACCTGTAAGAACAGCCCTTTAATAAACATCATTACGAACTGGTGGGATGTAAGTACACCCTCCCTGTGCTCTCCATCTCACCACAGCAATTCTCCATCACTGTTCAAGGTTTCACAAACTTGCTTTGGTTACCTAGCTCCATGCGTATGGTTTCCTTTTTGATTAACAAGGCAATGCAAAGGCCAAACAAAACCGAGATGTCTTTCATAACCCTTTCTGCATCATTTACTTTGTGTGTGTTTAAATATTTATTACAGGCAACAACCTTAAAAACTGGCCATTTCAGTTTAATTTTTAAAATCTAAATGGTTAAAATGGAGTACTTTTTATAAAGGTGAAAGTATCACCATTCACACAAAATTGGGGACTTCCACGGCAGAGAAAAACCTCTGGGCACATTTCCACAGTACAGTTGAAAAAATTATGTATGCAAGAAAACCCAACTAAACATGAATCACATGTGGCAAATGAATATTCAATGACTACATTAAGAACAAATCCTGTAGAATATCACAAATTTGTAGTTACAGTCTTCCTAAAAAAAAAAACCAAAAAAAAAACAAACAAAAAAACAAACAAAAAAAAACAACACACAAACACCGTAAGCTTTTATTGCATTTTCTATTGGTAGACGTACACTCCAGAACTAAACACTTTTTCTTCTTTCCTGATTCCAGATTTATTGAGCAGACAGTTGTTTCACCTGACCTTTATTCTGTCCAACCAGCACCACCTTCCATCTACCCATTCATCTATACAATGTGCACATAGCAAAGCCAACATTTCATATCCCCTGTCCGTATCTACAGAAGTGGTTTCAGCATAACACATTAATATCTGGTGAATAAAAATAAAGGCAATAAACAGCTACAGGACAGACAGCCCTGCCATCTGTCCATTGGCTACAACCGAGGCTTTGCAAAGCCTTGCACAAAGTTTAGTAATGTGTATGTATTATCCAAAAATAAACCTACCATCTGTACAAAAAAGCAACACAGGTTTGTTCTTGGAGGAGTGATCCTTAGATTGCTATAATGCTTAAAAACAAGTGTATTCACCATATGCATTTCCAAAATGACCTCCTGTATATTCTATACAGTGGTTTTTTTCCCCTTTAACCACAAGTTCAGTATTTCCTGTACAAATTTTGATCATAATTCTTTTCAAGTTCCTTTCACGTATAAAAATAGGCAAAATATTCAGTTTCCCATAAGTCCTTCAATGAATCCTGCTGGCTTTTTCCCCCAATCCACAGTATGTATTTATGAAGAAACTTCTCGAACAATGACGAGTTCCACCACATTCTGAAAAGTCTTTAGCAAAGATACTGCTTGTCCATGATCAATATTGATGAAACTGTAGCCATTAGCCTAAAAAGAAATATTTAAATTGAAAATTACAGTCTTACATGCCATGTTAGTGGAACATGTCTCATATTTCATGTTAGTTTATTTAAGCTTTTAAAAGGTTTATTTAAGGTTTAAAATAACCAAGTTCTATATGAATGCAGACAATAAACCACTGCAGATTTGCTAATTACATTACTGATGTGAGTTGAACATGTACCTGTATGCTACAAGAAATTAAACTGAGGTGTTAATCCTGGAAGAATTTTGCCCCAAAGGTATTGCAAATAAAGAAAAGAGAAAACTGAACTTTAAACCATTAACATCAGACATTTAATTCATCAGCCTAAATACAGCCATCCCAAAAAAAGCAAATGCAATACAAATGACACATCCGGGTTTAAATATTAGAATATTAGAAATGGCATTTGTGATAAACTGAAGGCTTTAACAAAAAACGTTAATGGCATTGGGAGCCATTTTAGGGTGCGAGACCCCCTGAGGTCATCCCCAGCTTGAATTTTCCTATGGCTCTAAACAACATTGTCATTCCTGGGATAGGCTTGGCTTGGCAAACACAGACAGGCCTAAGTGGACTACAAAAGACAGGGAAAACATGGCTATGGTCCAACTTCTCAGGGTGTACTGCTGCAAATTCATGTCCAGTCTGGGTGGTAAAATCTTGCAGAATGACAAATTCATTCAGTTTAAACTGTTACTGCTTCCAGCTGCTCACCCCACCTTTCTCCCTGAGCTACTGCCCCTTATGTGGCGACAGAAAGAACCGGTCGTGCGGTCTGCACCTTGGCTGTGCCATTTTGGGGCTGTGGTTCCTCATCCCATCACCGAACACCACTTGCAGTTGCTACCAGCTGAATCCTTTGTTGTAAAGGCAGTGGGTTTTAAATCTGTCTATGGTTGCAGGGAAACATTTACTTATAGACTGTTCAGAGGGCAAAAGCGGCAAGAACCCTTCCAAATCATCACCGAACTTCCTAGCCCCAACCTAATATGCAACAGTATCTTAAGACTTACATGCAGTTATCTAGTCACTGGTCATGTAGAATATTTTTATTAGATATACTTATTAGACACACATTATAATATGCATGCCTAATGCATGCTTTACAGAGAACATTGCAAAATCAAGCATAGCACAGTCATTTTGGGAGAGATGATATTCAGTCAAAAACTGCAGAAGTTGTCTAAGCGGCAACAAGACAGAGTGGGACTGTCATTACATCATCACTGGGATTATCACGGCTATAAAGAATGTGCTGTTACACAAAAAAATATTCTTAGTTATGAGAAATGAAACAGCCTGTAATTGTCTAGGCATGCAAATGCAACTTCTTCTGCTCTTTTTCAAACTATGAATTCCTCATTAAACAAAAAACAAAACCCAAGCAGTGCCAATGTGACAAAAGGAAACTTCATTATAAATGTCACACAGACAAATGAAACTCCATAAAGACAGGAATAAACCATTAAAACAAAAGCCACCTGTCATACATGTTCCAGTCTATAAATAAGTTACAAATATGCTACCAGTATTTTCAACAGTTTAACATGATTCTTGTTCCTGTATGTTGGAGGGTTACCCCTACCCCTTAAAGTCATCTATATCAGTAAGATAACTAGGACCCTTCTTGCCCCAATGAGGAAGGACAAGGACAGAATTATTTACCATACTCAAAACCAAGCCATCTTTCAGTTGGAACAACTTGATCTCAGTTTAGTTTCTTGTCTGCTTTTTGGCTTTATCTTTCATTTGAAGGATTAGGCTGTATTTTCACTTTGGCTTTGTTTTAGAAAACTGTTCACACAATGTTGTGGCTTAATTGAGATACTAGTGGGTTTTTTGTTGTTCGGTTGGTGGCTTTTTTTTTTTTTTAAGAAAACTGAAATGCAGCAGAGTTGACTACGAACATTCTCAAACCAGTAATGTAGCGAATAATTAGTAACTTTTAACAAGCTCTGCAACTTTTAAGGGTAGCTACAGCGCTCTTCAAACATTCTGTTGGCCTATTTCCCTAAGAAAGTAAGGTTTATATAAACCTGTTGTCCATTTCCCTGACCCCTCCCCTAATAGTTTATGAGCTCATTAGACAACTTCAAACAAAACTGACACAGAAAAGGTGTGAAAGGTACCGACTTCCTACAGGAAAGAACTGCACGGCTGCAGCCCAGAAGCCACGGCTCCTGAAGTAAACTACTTGGCTCGCCTGCAGCAGATGGGGCAGACAGGAGGTATCAGACAACCAAGAGGCAGCTTCTGCTGGCCCCTGGGGGAGAGGCAGCAAAGATTGTCGGGAACTGCAGGATGGGGGGATGTAACAGCAAGGTGCAGCTGTGAGGGGCGACTGCTGGTGTTCAGACAGCATGATATTCAGTACACTCCATGTGAATGACCACAAGTTTAAATAACTGAACGATAATAAAGCTTAGTGAAATGCTCATGTTCCATCTTGAATGACATCATTAGGCCTGTTTTTTTGTCTGTGGAAGTGTGAAAAATGATCAGAGTTTGGAAAAATGATCCAACTGATTAATGCTTCATCCTGCATCACTTACCCTAATGTTAAGTAGAAGAATATTAAAAGCATCATCCCAAAACATAAGAATGCTTCTGGAAAAGATACTGGTAATCTACCTAAAAATTAAATGCTCTGCTCTTAGAAAAGGCACAAACTGAAAACGAAACAGTGTAAGACAGATGCTGGTCAATTAGATGACCACAATACCTGAATTATTTTATCTCCAGGCTGCAACAACTTAGATGCTGGTCCTTCTGGTTGCACTCTGGTTACAAATATGCCCTTGAAAAAGAGAGGTGGAAAACATTTTTGACAACTTATTTCATAAATAGTAGGATAGCATGAAACAGATTTAATTCAAAACATTTTTTCAATTTTCCATGCTAACTAGAAGAAGATGCACCATTATTCTACAGGTCTACTGGCTTTTGTGACTGCCTTCCTTTTCTGATGCTAAATCCAGAAGAATTGCTTTTAAAGGAGTACTGAAAGGCAAATTCTGATTTGCTTTTATTTAATTTGGCAGATGCATATGTCAAGATGAGTTATCAACCACCAGAAATAAGTCTGTAGGCTAAATCATGCTCTCTTTTAAGAAGCTTCCTAATTGTAAACTCCATAATTCACTATCTCAAATGTGTTGACTGATAGCTGGAACTGTGTAAGAACTACTCAGCTGGAATAATCCTCTGTGTTGTCATGTGACCGTTGTGGTCACCTGTCACCTCCATTTTCCATATTATTTGTCCACAATTTCCACACACGCCCCCCCCCAGTACTGGAGTTTAGTGGTTTGGGGAATACATATACTTTCCCCCCCTCCCTTTGCTCAACACTAGAAACATTATTAATGATAATGATTTTAAGATGCATTAGTATAAAATACTCACATCATCCTCAGGTCTGAATGGATTCCCTCTACCACCAACTCCTCCGGATATACTAAATCCAAGTTCTGGATCCTTGTCAATTCTCACTCGAATCTAAGAAGTTACAACCAAAGTTAGATGAACTGGCTGAAAATCTGCATTCAAAGCTACTGTAATGAAATTTTTACTAAGAAATTCATGTGAACAAAAGCTTTAAAAAGAAAAAAAAAATCTCAAAAAAGCATTATCACAGTTCAAGTGAGTATTATATCTCATAATATTAATTCAGAACAAGATTCCAATACAATATTATCATATATCATTGTACATAGGTTTTACTCCAGAATCACTGTTATAATCATAGTTGATGTGGGCTTTAAATTCAGAGATATTTTGGTATTATGTAAATGAATTTAATGCCCCCAGCAAATATACATGTTCCTATGAAAGAATCCATTGCTCTTATTTCTTTGCTACCTCTAGCTGAATTTTAAAAATCAAATCTTTTTCCTACTTGCACTCTTAAATTCTGCATAGCCAACACTGTCTCCCCTTTGTCTTGCCAGAATAGCTGCCTAGAAAACTTATTGTACACAAGAAGTGGACATTCTCATTGAAGCACAGAATGAAAATGTAGTTCTCAGTAATTTCTCAAAAAAAAAACAAAAAAATCCTGTGTCCAAGAGGTGAAAGCAACTTGCCACAATGAAAGAGCGATTAAATTGTGTAACAATTTCTTATCCACATCTATCATAAATAAAACTGATAATTATAAGGCATGCATGAGGTGCTCACACTTTCTTTATCCTGGCTTTTGATATGGACGCACATTTCTACATTTGCAGGTTTTTGAACCATTCTGGATAGCAATGAATAGATGCAAAGTACTCCAAGTTGTACTGCTACTTTGTATTTTTTCAGTTACTAGATAAATAATGAGTTGGTGATAGATAAATGCAGTCAAGAAATAAACTTCTAGCTCAGTAAAAACATGCTAGTTTAAGTTTCTGGTACTGATTCTGTTAGAAATCCACTGTATTTCCCTCTCAAAACGTTCACATAAAAAATAAAAAAAGCTCAAAATTAGGAGGAGTGTGTGATATCAGTAGTAGAATTGCACTGAGGTAACACTGTCTTCTGATGGAGATAAATTCCTACATGATTTCTGTCACCATCTACAGCGAAATGGTAATAAACGAAAACAATCTAACAATTCACTGCCACTGACCCACAGACGTCGTATCATAAATTTAGAATTTATTCTCACCTCTTGCTTTGCCAACTCATGGCTTTGTCTGGAAGAACACTGGGACTGGGTATAGGGAGGTTGGTGGGCAACTTTCAACATCAGATAATCAATTAATTGCTCTCTAGATGGATGTCTTGCTACTGATGACTGAGGAGGGAGATGATGGACTTGGCTGTAGTTTGCCTGAGGTCTTTGAGGCTGGCACATTTGTCCATTTGTCAAAGGTAACTGAATAAAACATGAATACTCAATGTCATACATTTTATAAGCAGCAATCCTCAATTCCTCCTTTATTTTTCAGTATTTCTTATACTGGACTGCTTTTAATTTTACGAACATTGCTAAAACTACTCTTCTGGATCATGTACAGTTATCCTCCATTTTTTTTACAGTCATCAGGTCTGACCTGAGAACAATCTGAAAAACAAAAACTGAGTGCTAATCTACTAGAACAGATTAGACAGTCTTTGCTTTTAGCGCTTGTTTCACTGAGTTATCTCAAACATTATTTTCTATTTTCTGGCAGTGCAACTGACAGTATTGACACTTTTTGTCAATACCACTATAGTTTCCACTTTTATTGCATAAAATTCTGAGATTTTGTAACAGTTCCCAGTAGAAGATACACGAAATAAAAATCCCACACAGCCAGCAGGCAGAAATTATATGCTCTCTGAGCATCTTTTGATAACTATTCCACAAGAAAACCTTCTGACCAAATTCACAAATAAACTAAAGATTTCCGTATCAAAACTGTAATCATATTCCCAATGTTATTCTTTTGTTAACACATCTGTCACTGATTTGATAGACATAATGAAGACAAACAGCAGTAAGGTACACAACTGTCAAGACACGCAGTGCATTCAAACCATGTCACTAGGGATGATGCTGGAGATGACAACGCTTCTTACTGAAACGTCAGAGTTACTGTTCAGGTCTGCAGCTCGGTGTTGAGATGGGCAGCCTTTTTCCTCCTCGCTGATATGCCACTCTAAGCAGTCACTCATCCCTCTGTATGATTCCCACATTCCAAAAATGGTACTGGCTTGAGTTACAGGATTTCTTCTGCCTGACACCATTATCCCAATAGTTATAGGATACAAGGATATAAAATACTTTCTCTCTCAATATTATTAATAATTGAAGTGTGCAAATTTCAACCCTTAATAATGCAATGTGAATGGACAGAGAATCTATTCTGCTAAGATGAGTTTATGTCAAAGTAATTTGAGAAATGGTAATGTGTGTATATATATATTTTTTAGCTTATTTACAAATCAGATGCATTCAATTTACATGATTTTCTACTGCCTTTTCTGAAAACCTGAAGTATGACAAGAAAACTTTTTTTGTTGTGCTGCCAGAGGTAGTTTACATAGATAACATGTATCAATAGCTATGCAAATTCCCAATATCCAATGTCGATAGAAATGCAACTGAAATTACTGAAGTTATAAAAAGAAAATCAATTGCTACATCATCATAATTTACAAGCATCCATTTAGTTTTATTGTAGTAAATCCTGCCTTACTAAGGCAGTTTAGACGGTCCTTAGAGATGAATACAGAATGTCTCCTAAAAATTCTAGTTTATCATCACAACAGATTTAAAATTTGTTCTTTAAAAGGTTTAATCTACTTCAGATCTCTTTCCTGAAATCATCTGTCATATTCCAATTTCCACTTGCAATTATGTCTTTTCCTGCAAATTTCTTCTTTCAAAGCTCCTGCTGAAGAAAAATGAGAACTATCCCCCTTTATATAGTTAACTATTTTGTCTTCCAAAAAAGAGGAAGCTATTCAATTTATGCCACCTTCAACACCTGGGTATTACATTTTAAAGAAGCCTCAGTTTCAACTGCTATCCCAATATACATTTCTACTACTAATTAAAAGAAAAAATCCTTCCAAATAATAATAAATGTATCCTATACATGGTTTCATGTAGATAATTACCTGCACAGCTATTTTCTTCATGCTGTCTGGAGGAACGTCTTTGAGACTAAGTGTGGCAGATGAGTAATTCTGCTGTCCTGAAATGAATACCTCATCCTGGCATTGGTCTCCTGGAGTAGAAGCCTGGGGATGCTTTAAACAGAATGGAACAGTAAAGATGACTGTCTTCATATAATTCAAAATAAAAAATTCTCATACAAAGCCCAGAACAAAACATTTTAAGGACTTTATCATGCCTTATCTTCTTTGATTAACTAGTACATTGTTTATGTAGAAAATCTTATTAGCCAAGACACCACACCTGTCCTAGTAACTAGTAACTGCAGAGGTGTCTTTGATCACTAATAAATTGATAAGAAAAGTCAACAAATTATAAGGACTGTCTATTCAAGGATTTATATGTTTAAAGGAAGCCTTCTGTTGACTTTATCCTGCTCACTATGGAAATCATAACATCACTCAGGATGCTGAGAGTTAAAGAGTCATTTCCTCACATTTTCTGACAAACTAACATATTAATTTTCTTGAATGCTTACAGTATCTTTAACAGTACAGTTTATATCATCAGAATTTGTTTCAGGAAGGGAAATGCATAATAAGATTTTGTTCAAACCTTTATCAACCTAGGTTAAATTCAGAATGGTAATCTTTCATTTACATATGTACAACAAAACCAGACAGTTTTACTTATGTTCAACCATCTACAAAAGCCAGTATGAAAACTCAACTTTGTGACATTAAATTTAAAAGCCTTGCAATAAGTTTAAGGCATATGAAGTGAAGGCAAAGTATTTGATTTAATGCCTATAAAATAATTGAAGCACATATATTCTTTTTACAGAAAGCATTGTCCATACGTAAAAGGATAACTATCAATTTAAGGACACCTCTCACAGTTTATTCTTTCCCCCTCTATATATTGCAATAGCCTCCTGTAGGTACTCACTCGAACAATGTGCACACCAGAACCTCTTCCGTCTGCAACACTCAAGGCAACACTACCCTGGCTGCCATGCAGATCCCTAGAGCTGCCATAGTGAAAGCTGCTAACTGCAGCATAATTGGAATTAAAGGACCTAGACAGCATGCTCTGAATAAAGAGGGGACAGATTTAACACAGAGATTAGTGCAGCATGCATAAACCACAGGACATGTTATACATAGACTAATACAAACATATTCCATTGTCATGCAAGATAAAAACCATGCAAGAACAGTACCACCGTGATGTATAAAACACAACTCAGTGACCCTCGTTTGCCTTTATTTACTGTAAATCAGCATGCACTCAGCAGTTAACATGCAGAGTTACATGTAAATAAAGTCATTCAAATGTTCATGTGTCTGAAAAAACAACAGAGGTGCACAGCTTATGAAAATTTCTAGGTTTTCATTAAATTTGCAGCATATCAAATACGTTGTAGGAAGAGAAGATGGTAGTCAAGAAACACCTATGGAAAACCACCTAATCACCAGCTATTATTTTGTCTCATTTCCCCCTCCCCCCCCATTACTGATACAGTACAAAAAAATTTACATGGATTTGACTGTTTGACTGGGTTTTCTTACTATTGCAATACTGTCAACTTCTGCGATGCATTCCAATAACAAGAACATGGACAAACCTCTTTTAAAGAAAAAGAGGCTCGAAAGAAACCCTGGAGTCCACCCCTGTGCCACTGTAGGCAATCAAACAGGTAACATGAGCTCAAGGACAGAAGTGATAGTGGTTTGGTTTTGAGCTTCGTTACCTTGCAAACCTGACCTCTGCAATATTGTCAAGGGTAACAGAAAGCAAGCAGTAGACATTAATGTCTTGCCACCATGGACTTTTGTAGTCGTAAGAACAAAACAAAATAAAGAGACTGCACAGAAGAAGAAAAAGAAAATCCCCCAATGTGCCACCTGACAAATGAAACAAACCTATCTTGAAAAGGTGACAAAGACCCATGAAAATATATGATCATAGTAAAAGATATATCACAAAGCATCAAAACCCAACAAATTCAAAGTTTTTGTTTTTTTTATAAAGTTTCTAATTTTTCCAAGTAATTAAAAAAAATAATGAAAAGACAAAAGTTCAAAATACGTATCATTTGACTAAGATATTGCAACAACTCTGACATGAACAAATACATTTTGGTGTTTGTCTGTTGACTATATGTACTATGTAATCTGGTTTCGAAAATAGTCACTAGTCTTGAGGCTGACATTCACTCTTTCGCTCTATCTTTATCTTGTGAAACTAAAACTAGTTTAATAATCACAGTCATATGCCTCTGCATATTCATACTCCCAGATGGTCTGGTAGCACAGTCATTGGAAACTCCCTTGGAAAACAGTATTTACTGACAATACTTGGCCTTTCTTGGCCAAGGCTCTTGGACAACCTCAACGGCATAGTGAGCTTTCTTCGTGCTCCTTTTCTACACCTTCCCTGTTCTCTAGTCAATAGATTTTTCAAGCTTCGAGACAAGACTCCAGAGGCCTTCCCTTCTTGGGAGGTGAACACTGTACTTGGCACTCAAGTCTCTCTTTACTAAAAATTCAATCTGAGCTTACTGCTCCTCTAAATTTCAGGCCAAACACCCAGATGAAACTGACAAAGCCTGTTTTCCTTAGCTCCTTAGTGCCTCAAAGCATCTTCTTACAACTCTTCTCAAAATAGTCTCTATAATTAGCCAGCTGGCCTTCTTCCCCAACTTGTATAGGCAAGTCCCTGAAGTCTCCTTACAGGAAGCTCCTCTCAGAGGCTCCTATATCTCTCCATCTTCTGTAAGTGGCAAAAAGACAGATAAAAATAGAAGGAATGCATGGTGAGACTAGAAGTTATCTTCTGAAAGCGTCCCTAGCAGACCATCTTACTATAAAGATCCCTAGATCCACTAGATTCACCCTTCTCTTAGAAGGACCCAAACAGATGGTCAATAAATAGTGACAATCTAAATCCAGATTTATATTTACAGTCTAAGATAGATCTGCAATAGGAGGTAGAACTTTCCTAAAAGTTGTAGACGCATGAACTTGCCCATTCAGGAATTAAGATTTCAGTTAGCTCAGTTTAGTGAGCTTCAAGGTGATTACATAGCCTGAGAGTAGTTTTACTCAAGAGTTTATAAAATCTCCTTTCTTGGTAAAGACTTTTTCTGAAGTACAAAAAATGATCATGCAATTGATGTAAGGCAGACACAAGTAGTACTGCAAACACCATTTTTCTTTTTCTCTACCTTGGGCACAGTGTCTTAGCACTAAATTAGAAGGAACGCACAAGTACAAACTGTAGAGAACAAATACTATTTACAATTACATGGAGTTGTTAAGAAAATTTTAGTTTAACACAAGAAGAGATTCCCAGTGAAAAAATCTAGGAAGTATTTTTCCTCTACCTATTTTTAGCTGGGAAAAGAGAAACTGAGGCATATGCAGTGTGAACAGAATTCTTCTTAATTTTGCTTCTCAGTGTGAGCACAATGAAGGTTGTACACTTGCTATAGTGAGATTCCTGAACACTGCTGCACCAGAGAAGACACTTTTGTAAATCTGAATATAGAGATGCCATTAAACCCCCTGATTTTTATTCCAATTTATTAAAAACCAAATACAGAATAAATGTATTCTAAACTTCAGATTAAATGTGAATGTTAATTCCAAATACCAACTCCATTCTCCACCTGATTTGCTACAGTGTCTTAGGGCATAGTGGTCTGCAAAATGATAATTCAAATATTTGAGGCTTGAGAAACCTCATTTCAGTTACTATAAACTGATACACACTAACCAATATACACACAACGTTCCACTATATTTTTGTGAAAGCTAAATTTACTAGAAATCATTTTTTCAACAGTGAAGGACACATATTAAAAGCGACAATACATCAAGGAGAAAATGCCTATGTAAAAAGTAAAAAAAAAAAATTAGCATGTAAATCAGGATTTGTAGTCAAAATCAGCCTCTAATGGAATCAGTTGAGAGGCAGGCAGCTAGTACCATAGTTTGAGGGTTTACTTACATTCTTTTTGAATGCTAAGAGTCAGAATATATTCTCCATTTTGCAGCTTACAAGAGAATTAACATTTTCAGATTTCAAAAGGGTGTCTTTTGGGAATTGAAGTGTCTTAATGCATTTACTTAGGTGCAAGACAATAACTACTAGAATTTACCTAGGAAAATTTCTGTTGGATAAGAGTGTTGTAATCTTAAGACTGGCGAGAATCTGTCACAACAGTCCATGAAATTTTGGTATAAAACAGGAATTAATAAAATTCAAGTACCTTCAGGGAACAAGACTCTACATTCCATGTATCTTGGAATAGCCTTAACTGGTAACTTAACCGCTAACCTTAAGTATTCGCCTATTTATTTATTTATCAGTACCTAGAACAAATTGCCAGCTAAATGTGGACATAAGTTATCCTTTGAGGCTATATTAAATGCCTAGAAATCCCTTCACTTTTCATTCCCACCTTGGCTATCTAAGATTCTTTAGAAAAAGTTTGCTCAAGGTATTCTGGAACACTTGAAATGCTTAAAATTAATCTTTTAAGACTTTTGGAATAAAAGCACACAAGCGAAAAAAGAAAAAGCTTTGTTCAAAAGCTGATACAATTCTAGCAAGATACCAGTTTATCGGAAAGAAGAACGTAAATATTATGAAACTATTCTTCAGCCACAAGAGGTTAAAAAAAAAAGAAAAGGCATGAATTTAGGTCTCTGATCCTGAAAAAAAAAAAGCCTCTTCAATAAGTGACAGCATTCCTATTGAAGAGTTACATATGGAAAATTACATATAATTTAAATTCTACTGTCATAAAATGCTTGCAAGATCAGAACTTTTGTTGTTCACATTCCAAATTAACACAATTTTTATTCCTTTGAAGTGTGATGTATTGACTTCTGAACTCCACAAAATATCATCATAACACATTGATGGTTCAGTAGTGCATTCAAAATGGAGAAAAAAATTAAAACTAAAATAAAAATTTTAAACTAACAACTACTGAATAGATAGCATTCATGTAATTTACCAGGCTATGATCTTATAAACACTTAAGCACTTAATTTTATGGGTGCACAGAGCCATTGAAGTTACTTTCCTTGACACATTGAAGCAACCTTAACTTGGAGGAAATCTGAGGCCATATCAATTATAGTATTCCTGCATGTTAGGTATGTAGTATAAAAAAATCAAGAAAAACTTCCAAGCTTTGATGAAAACTGCAATTCTGCATCGATACTGAAACATTTGGACTTTTTTCTTTTAATAAGGCACTGTAGAGTGGCAACTTTGAGAATAAAACCACCTATTCTGATTTCTGAATTGGGAAGTATGAATCAAACTTTATGACCTCTTCTCTGAAAGCTCTACCGTTTTAAAAGTAGATAAAAAAATAGAGGACTTAATTCCAGATTAAAATAGAATTCAAAGTAAACACATGTGATGAACTCCGAAGAGATCCACAACAAAAAAAGAAAATATACATATATGTAAGGAAAGGACAGATCCAGGCCCAGTAACTGTTTCTGCCTACTCAGCACATTGAAATATAATAGATATGTGCAGATAACTGTTGCAGATATTTATTACTGCAATTTATGGAAGAGAGATTCCTTTACCACAATAAAATGTGTATGACACTAGTGTTTTTACACAGGCAGTATTTTAGTTTAAATTCCTCAATGAAAACTTTCAACAAGACTACTACAGAAGACTACTGCAACATAATCAGGTACTGAAGTTGGCAAGTCACACTCAAAAAAGAAAATATGCTGGAAAATATTAGTGTTCTTAAACACTCACCTGTAAACTAAATTTATGAGGTTGGGGGTGGGGCAGAAATGACTGCATGCTTTCCAACAGCTTACATAGCCACTAGAGAGCAGCTTATAATTTAAAAAAGATCTTCTCTCTACCCCACAATAATATATGCTTTGCATCAGGTAAGCAAGTTTTTTCTCCAGAATATATGCAAAATTTCTATTTACAAATGGTGTCATGAACTGTTTTCACCTTCCTTTAACCAGATGGGTAATTTTAGTTGATTGGTGTAAGCCCACTTACAGCTTGTCAAAGGGATTACAAATGCTGGTTACTTGGCTGGAATCCATTGTTAATCATTTTTGCCGGACTTAAAACTACCCTTTATCTCTCCTCATTCAAAGTAAACTTTGGAAAGTTTTTTTTCCTACCTATATGAGGTTAAAAGGCCTGATAAATAAAACAAGAACTAGCTTTCCAATTTGTCCAAGAAGCAGACCCTATCATTTAAGTGGGTTCAGCCCTCTTTCTCTCTCCCTCCAGGTACTAAACTTCATAGAAAACAAAATAAGCAAGGACTTCAGGAGCTTAGCAAAAAGAAAAAAAAAAAAAAAAACACAAAAAACAAACCCACAATAAAACCAACCCCCAAAGCCCCGCTATACCCTCTTTCCTAATAAGCACTGGATAGAAATAATAAACATGATTACATTCAATAACAGACTCAGAAAAGTCACAGCAAAGGTAATACTATTAACCCATACTGTTGTGTATAACCACAGATATGAATTAAATATTCACCATAAGGCTTAATTTTGTATACCTGTTTCTGTCAGTGTTGTGTCTTATGTGTTAAAAAAAGAAATGCCTTTTTAAATCCATGAAAGCTCTGTCAAAGCAATTTCCAGTAAGTGTTCCTTAAATGAGCTCTGTAATTGAACTTGTTCCTTAAATGCTTGTTCCTTAAATGAATTCTGTAATTACTGAGATTTTTTTTCAGACTTCAAAACATTTCAGAAGTCTGGTTTATAGATTAAGCCTCCCCGCCCCAGTTGGTTTTTAATTACAAACAGAAATACCAAAACCATTATTTTAAAAGAACAAAGAAATATCCACTAAATTCCTAGAATTTCCAAATTATCATATTTGCCAGCTGCCATATAGGATCATATCTACATTTTTCTCAGTTCAGATTTTTCTTTTTAAGTCAATCATATCCCAGAGAATATAAGGTAGACAATTATATACCCATTCACTTCTAAACTCATAAATAAGTCTCAGACTGCTACTTTAAAATGCTTCAAGGCCGGAACAAAAGAAACGCACATATAAAACAGACTTCTGTTAAATTAGATGCACAGCTAAGATCTCAATAGCAGCTATTCCATATCGCTCTAGTAGGAAACAAAAATTAAGGTTTACATATAAAGCATGATAGAAGGTATGGACAGATATAAAGGGAATCAAATCAGGCAATCGATTTC
>VYZM01005830.1:0-42259 GCA_013398915.1 Dromas ardeola
CCCTGCCGTACAAGCTGCAGCCAGCTGAGGCACCCCCCAGGGCACATACACAAGCACCAGTTGCCCACCTTGTGCTCTGAGGCTTCTTATAACCTGGTGGCTTGATCAACCGGGGGTGGTGCTGTCTCCGCCCAGGCTCACTCAGCAGCCCGCCCACCACCAGGCAGCCCCCAGCACAAGCAGAGGGCTTTTCCCAGCTTCAAAAAGCCCCAAAAAGAACTTTTCATCGGCCCTTTTTTGCTGTAGATCCCTTCCCCAGCGCAGTCTTCCTGCCCTGAAGCTGGTCTCCGTGGCAATGGCAATATACATGCTAGTTCTTTAAAGGAATCAGACACATGTGAATACATTGATTTTTGAACTCACATTTTCAAAAAAAAAAATCAGCAATTACCTTAGGAAAGACTTGGGACAAATTAGCTGTTAGACATAGGGAAGCAAGCTGGTTTATGGACTGACAGCAGGCTTAAGCAAGAAGAAAAAAAAGGTGGTAAAACTCTCTTAATTTTCAGACTACAGGGAATTCATCAAATGACCTTTACTTGGAACTATGACATCGAACGCTCTGGATATGGGCTGCACCTTGTTTAGGCTGTTCCTAGTTTCTGGGCTGTTGTAGTGGGTGTTGTAGTAAGCTGCACATAGATATGCTGTGATCTTGGTACGTGCCATTTTTATATCCTGCCATTTCTCCTCAATAGCCTGCCACCAGCTGTTATTGGTAGCCAACAAGACAAAAATCTTACTGTTCCCTTTGAGCGAGTGTAATTGCCCTTAGAGTGGGCAGGAATTACACAGATCCATTGCAGGGAGACTAAAACCTATAGTTTACTGTTTTAACTTCATAAAGGATAATGCAGCTTCTTGCCCAGATCTTTTAGAAACTGGCCTCATCAGATTTCAGTGAGATGTAATCTTAATTACATTGTAAAAAAAATATTTGGGTTGTGAATGGCTTATGATCTACTGCCATTTAACTGTAGTAAAAAGAGCGTGTTTGCTTTCTATCAACTGTAATCACTCTCTGTGAACAATCACTTGGTAAAATATGTTATAATAAAATGCTAGGTGCTTGTTTGTGAACTTCATTTATTATCCCTTCTTAATAAGGTTTAAAGCCATAGATTTGAAGGCCAAGAGGGCTCATGGGAACATCTGGTCTGACATTCTAGATGGTAAAAACATAAAACTTCCCAATAGGTATGGTTAATTAGAGCTCCTTCTCCTTTTTTATTTTTTGGGGGTAGAAAAATAATGTATTATTGGTTTAGAAATAATATTAAAAAGAATCATATTAAAAAGAATCCCATACAACAATTTGTTGGCAACAATTTGTTCAAATGCTCAATCATCCTTGCTTTTTATCGGTGTTTGTGGCTACTGCTGTGCAGTACAAAGTAGGAAAGTGTATTTAGGCATTGAATTTAAGCACTTCAAATTGCCACTCTGGATTGAATTGCCACTCTCTGCCTTGACTTCAAGAAATTCAGGCTTCTAATTTTGATCCTCTGAACCGCACATAAGAAAAGTGCCAGAACTATCCTGGAGTAAATGGTGGGATAAATCCTTTCTCTCCCAAGATGAAATCAAGGCGATGGTAACTTTATGCTACTAGATTTTGCGGGGTCTTTACCTGTCAGATGAGAGAGTTCCACATTCTCACAGTTAACATTATCAAATTGCTCCTTTTTGTTTCGATAAAGTGAATAAGTTATGAGCCTGGTGTCTCCCACTGTAAGGCATATTTTTCAATACTTTATTTATACCTGTGATTACTTTCTGAACTATCTTCAGCATTTCTACCTCCTTCTTAAACTATGAGCATTAGAATTAAACTACCTATATGCTTTCTTGAACATTTTTGGGCATAGAGCTCCAGTCAGTTATCCACTGAGCATAAACCTTAAATCATTTTCAAAGTCTTTGTTTTTGAGAATAGCGTCTGCTCAACCTGTAAGAAAAAATTGTACCTTGCTGTTCTTACAAACATTTTTTTCCTGCTCATTGATTTCAATGCATATTGAGTCTGCTTTACTCAATTTACCAAATGCTCCGGCTCCCTGTTTATCAATGACTTGTCTTCTTCATTATTTACAATTCTCACAAAATGTGTTCTCTGTTTGAGTTACATTATTCAACACCTTTATTAGTCTTCTCATCAGAAAGTCTGCTTTTCTTTTTTGTTGAATCTGGCAATATTTCTTGTTCGTATAGGAATTGTAAGCAATTTATTCACCCCGCTTTCTTTCTCTCTTTCAAAAAGAAGTGCAAACAACTCTTCAGCTAAAATATTTCTCTTATCAACTTAATAAAAACAAGATGGTGCCATTATTTAAGAACCATTTCTGGACTTAAACATCAGAGTCTAAATCTAAATATTCCTTTTAAAAGAGAACCTTTCACATAAAGATGTGAAAGATAATGATCATTGGAGGACCAGTTTTTTTGAAACTGTCAAGTCTTCCTATCTTTGGAGCACTTTTTCATCTTGCGAAGGTGACTATTCCCTTCATTGCCAAAACAGAAGATTGGTATAATAACATTGTCACTGAAAGGCATTTTCGTGTAAGAGTTGATCTCAGTATAGCAATTTTCCTTTTTCTCTCTCCCCAGATTTTCTTGTTTCCTGGTCCACCTTCCAGATTATTTTAAAAGTAGCCTATCATAATATTAACCCATGGAATTTTGCCTTGACTTAATATCAGCTTCTTGTATCCACAATGTCTTTTGACAAGGAATTTCACAGGTCTACTTCCCGTTGCCTGAAGAAACACTTCCCTTTTGGTTTTGGTGGTTTTGTGTGTGTTTTGTGTTTTTTTTTTAACTTCCTGAACTTGTCTCCCTCTAGCTTCATATATGGCATTTTGTTCTTGTTTTTGAAGAAGGTGTAAACAGTCAATCCCATCTTTTCCCTGCCCTTCCTGATGTGCAGACCTCTATTATATCTCCGTTCAGCCATTCCTCAGCCAGAGTGAATTGTCCCAGGCTGCCCTGTATCTTCTGTGGAAACTATCCCATACCTCTGATCATCCTTCTTGCTTTCTTTGTATTTCTTCCATTTCTAAGTAAATATTCTACTTCAAGTGACAACACCAGCACTCCGCAAGGTATTCAAGGTACAGACAAACCCTGAATTTGTACAGTGTCAAAAGTATGTTATTTATTCCTTTCCCAGTATTTTAATAATTTGATTTGGGTGGGTTTTGGTTTTTTTTGACTGTTCCTAAGCACTGAAACCATGCTTTCATGGAACTAATGCCAAGATCTAACATAATGCCAAGATCTGTTCCTGAGTGAAATTGATGAGCTCAGAACTTGTCATTTTTAATATATGTATCTATGCATGGTTTTCCCCCTGTGTACCATTTACATCTATTGACACCAAATTTCATTTACCATTTTATTTTCCAGCCACTCAGGCCTATAAGAGCCTTCTGAAATTCTTCACAGTCAGCTCTTAGCATTACTACCTTAATAACTTCCCAGCATGAGTAAACATTGTTACCTCACCCCCCTTTTCCAGGTCATTTTTGGATGTGTATTAAACACCCTAAATTCTTACCCAGATCCCCATGGAACCTCATTTACTCTTCTCCTCTGTTTCCCATTTTTAACCAATAATTTATTTGGAGTGTATTTATCCAAACTGTCACAAACTTGGAAATGAACTAGACCATTTTTTACCCTAAGGAAGAACTAAATTTTCCTTGTATATTGAGGTGTCTCCCTTGGGAGGAGATAATTGCATAAACTAATTGTTGATATGTAAAATCCTTACATAAACATTTATACATCCTCGAAAACAACAATGAAAACTATTTCTTAAGGAAGATCTAATTAAAGATACAAGTGAATGTATTACCTTAGAAACCGCTCAATGCACACTCTTTGATCAGTCTCAAAACTTACATGTACTTACTTGTATATTATCAGCCTTATCACAGTACTGCAGTACCATGTTGGCTGTCATTTGCATTTTGGCTAAGATTCTAAACCTGAAGTATTGTACAGTCTGAAATACCAGCTGGTACACCATTGCTTTTTTTACTGTGAGTAAAAATGTCATGGATGCTGACCAGGTTTCCCTACCAGCATTTGTTAGTTTCCCTCATCCTTCACTGAGGATTTTTGACAATCTGAAAGGCAGAAAAGAAGTCTTTGAAAGGCCACCACTGGATTTTTAGTACTGTTCTGGATCCCCTTTTAAAAACGTTTACATTTTGAACATCCATTTGCAGACCAGTTGCACTTCTCGTACTTACCAGTATTTAACTTGCATTGTCATCACCACAAGTCAACTCCAGCTGATTCCTTACATTCCTCAAAGAGGAAAAGTCAAGCAAATTACATTCATTATTTTATTCATTGGCTATATTACTGTCATTTGTGGTCCAAAACCCCATAACTGTGGGCAATGTACAGGACAGGACATAGATAATTCTTGCCTCCAAAAGTAGTGTAGGACTGCAGATAGATCTAGAGAAATGTGGGCATCTGTAAGGCAATAGAAAGCTGTATATTTGCGTATATAAACATGCACATTTCTGGAATAAGGTTGTGTGTTTTTCCCTAAGGTAGAGCTCTGCCACTATTGTAATTTATAAATGAAAGACATATAAGATAAGCAAATATGAAACCAAAATTACTGTTTGTGTGTGTTTTCAGTAGAAATTCAAGCAGTTTTGAAGTAACTTCCTATGTAGTTTTATTTCTAAAATTCCTTTGGTGAATCTTAACAGTATTATGATGAATGTTTCTTTACATTTCCCTGTGTGCTTTTAATGTTTGTCATATGTACAAAAAAGCTATGTTTCAGAGATCTTTCTGAATTTTAAAGTATATCTGATTGTTTATAAAGGCCTCTGAGGTTTTCAAAGCCTGTTTCCTTTCTGTCACATATAATCTCAGACTCTCTGTCTCACAAAACCAGATGTTGCTTTTTTGTTCAAGTGGAATTTGAACAAAATTTCTTAATTTACATTCGAAATGTAAAGAAAAGTATTAACTAAAGCACGCTGTTCTATAATCCCTGCTCAGCTAGTCAGATTCCAATCAAATTCCCTTCTTATTCCCAAATAAACATACAAAGATTTCTTTAAAGGGACATGGTTCCAGTGATCTGTAGTGCAAATATGACCTACTGAAACATTTTCACAATCTGGGAGAATGGCCTCTCTACTGCAATAACTTTTTATTCCATATGTATGACTCATACAGAAATCAAGAAAATGAACCAAAAGAAAAGCTGAAAAAATGCTGTAATCATGTGCAAATAGCAAGAAGGAAAGGTTAGGTAGAAAAAGAAGACATCATTTTGGTGGAAAGGGTGAAGATTCTCCTCTTGTGGATCTATGGTACCAATTTTTTTTCCTGGCCACCAGAAAACAGGTAATGCTGTTGCGCAGAGTTGTGATTTTATAATCAGTATAGATACACATGTTCAGAATTGTATCAGGAGCAAACCTTTTCTTCAGGGCTACATGAATTTCAAAACTGCCATCAGGACTGTCTCAGCCTCAGTTTAATGCATGTGGTCATGTTCAGGTATGAAAAAACATTGTAATGGAGATAGCTTCTGAGGAAGTCTTTGAATATTTTTTTTCTTTGTAACTGAATTTACCCACCAAGAAGGAATAGAATTATTTTTCTAATAGCTAAGTTAAGCTCTAGACTGATTTTTTAAACCTTTGTTCACTCTCTTGTTGTGACAGAGACTTCCCCTTTTCCCAACTTGCATCAGTCCCTGTGGAGGAAAGGAGAGGAATTTCACCACTCAGAGAGGTTCTGCAGGCGAATTATATTTCATATAGTTCTTGCTTATATTATTACCATTTGTGGAAACTCCCTAATTAAATGGGTAAAGAGAAAACTGCATTTTTTACCACAGAGTCTTTTAAACTGTTTTGGTAGACATTCCCTTTCTGACTAATTGGTCTGAGTTGAAAGCAGCTTGCTTCTTTAGTTCCTGGGGGACAAGTGTGTGTACTAACCCTTTGGAGTGTCTTGGAGCATAAAAACTTAACAGTTATTGTACTGGGTCATAAAGAACGCTCCATCTGACCCAAGATCCTGTACTGAACATTGACCAAAAGCAGATACCCAGGGCACAGGTTAGGAATAGTATTATATGCAGGGACCAAATTAGGAGAGGCAAAGTTCTGCTGGAGCTGCGACTAGCAAGGGATGTGAAAGATAACAAGAGGGACTTCTGTAAGCTCATGGTCTGCAAAAAGAAAACCCAAGGAAACTGTGGGCCCACTGCTCAAGGGAGAAAGGGACCTAGTGACAAAGGATATGGAAAAGGCTTCAATGTCTTCTTTGCACTGTTGTTTGGGGTTTTTTTTCATCTGCTCCCAGGCCTCCTAGGTCCCTTCACCTAGCAGCACAGCCTGAGGAAATGGAGCATTACTTGCAGTAGAAGACAGACTAAAGAAGCACTGGAGTGTACTGGACATACAGAAATCTATGGGACCGGATGGGATGTACCTAAGGGTGATGAGGGAGCTGATTGGTGTCATTGTGAGGCCACTCTATCATCTTTGAAAGGTCCTGGTGATCAAGGGAGGTTGATGATGTCTGAAAAAGGGAAACATCATGCGCATCTTCCATTATTGCAAAAAGGAGGATCTGGGGAAACGTAGGCTAGTGGCTGCTATATAGTTATTTTTTGTATGCAAGGCATTCTGTACCTTTGAACATCCTTTTGCAGGTGCTATGTACATGACCATTTTCTTTATTTCGTCTATATTTCTGTCTTAATAGTTCCTAACATTCAGTCTGCCTTTTTGACCTCTGCTGAACAGCTGGCAGCAATTATAGCCACTTAGTGGTCCTCTGATTAGAAACAATAGTAGCCAGCAATTACAGCCTGTTCTTACTGTCTTTGCCTCTAGGAAGTGAACCTCTTCGGACTGCTGTTTTCTGAAATTTCACGGTCCCATTTGAACTTTCTTTGCAGCCATTTATAGACTCTTAGCTTGATATTTCAGAAACACAGCTCTTCTCTATCATATTTGGAATACGTGCTCCTCCGGTGCAGATGGAGCAAGGTAGTGGGCCATTGGAAAGGGTGGCCAGCAGAGGGACCACATTCTGCCAGGTAGATCTGCCCAGAATTAGTTAACCAGAAGAAATCACCAGAAGAAAAGGATCATTGTGATCCTTAAAAAACAGTTAGGTATGAGCTGAGACTGACAAGACCTTTAGAAACGATCATACAGAAAGTACGCTAGTGTTTTTAGGAAAGTATTATTTTTATTAGTAGTTGTCAGAAAAAAATCTAGGCATGAAATACTCTTTCACCCATGGGACTCTCTCTTAGATACCAGGGCTAAGAGGCAAAACCAGGAGAGAAATCTGCACTATTTCTGCAGAAAAATAGATCGCAATGCTAAAGACATTAAGCAGAGAAAACTAGGGATACAGTGAAAAGGTATAGAAGAAACAAAAAATAGGAGTAAGGAGCATAAGAGACCAGAGCAGAGGCAAACTCTTTATGGTCTAGATAGGTGGTTGAAAGATAGCCTTAGAAGCGTTTTCATATTGTGCCATCAAGGTAGCTTAACTCTTTTCTGAATTATACATAATTGTACAGTTAATGTGCAAGGTTATAATGTTAGGTTTTGTTTCAATTACCTTTACTCTCTATTTACTCTACCAATTACCTTCAATCTCTATATTTAACTATCGCCTTATCCATGAGAGAAAAGAGCTCAAACTTTCTGTGTTGGGTGACTCAACCTTTCTTTTTAAAGACTGACATTTAAAATGTTAGTTTTCATTAAATGGGGGTATACTAGAGGTAATTACTCTATACTTTGTTACCTTTGTTTTTATTTCAAAACAAGTGGAAAAGACTCCCGTAAAATTACTCCCTGATGCTTTCTTTAGATCCAGACAGATCACACTCGCTTTATTGAGATTAAGAGAGAACTAGTCTTGTTTTAGAATGTGTCAGTAGCTCATTAACTATGTTGAGGTTTAAATTGTAATTAGTTTACTGTAGGTGTTACCAATGCTTCTACTTGAGTCAGTAGCATTGGATTTTGCAAAATCTTGAATATTATTGTTTCCCATTGACTTGGGTAGGGTACTAGGGCACTGTCTGTATTGCAGAATATTGACTAGAATAGAAGCTGTTGACATAACATGAGCTTTTTGCAGATGGGACCTTTTTAATTCTTGACTAAAACAAGATCCTTTTTCTACTCTCTAAAATTTTGGCTACCATTAAAGAGAGACCTAAGTGTGGCTAACAAGCTGCTATACTATTAGCAGCTTCATAACTAAAATTGTTAGTATATTTGAGGCTCTTTAATGTGTTTCCTGTGAACATGAGGATGTGTAAGGGCTAAGCCCAGCAGAATACAAAACCACGTTTGAAGTTTTTGAGGAACTGTGATTGTACTGCATACTACGCATCCCTATTTTGGCAGATCAGTATTTGACAGGAGTCTGTCTGTACTACATGTGAAGTTATTCCATCACAGTTGGTGATGAAGGCAGATCATTTAGATTTTTTTTAAACCACTTCCTGAAATGGTCCAGTTTTCCAAATATAATCACCTTTTTTAGACTGTTTTGAGGTTCTGTAAACCCACGTTACGGAAAATATCAAACATTTATTGATTTTGTAAATATATACAAAGCCTGTATGAGTCAGATTTGTGAAAAGTTGCCTTCTTAACTGATACCAACAGAAAACATACTATTATGAGCTTTTTGCAAAATACTCTGTAAAAAATTTCTTAGTAGTTACAGTATCTCGTAGTATTTAAACTTTTTCTTTCCTTTTACAATTATATCATTTAGCTCTGTTTCTCAGTTCAGGAGAAGGCTGTTGGGTGTTTCTGAAGTGTAATGGGTTGGAAATTTAATGTCAAAAGAAAACAATGTAATGAAAACTGACTGCAGTAGCAATTCAAGGTTCAGTGGACTGTAACACTTACAGAATCAGTCTGTGAAACGACTGTTGAAATCTTCTCCTAAAATAGAGTTTTTTAACTCTGGTGTAAAACACTTTTTTGCTATTAAGTTGATCAAAACTAGTCATCTGCACAGACAAGGAAAAGATAAAAATGAGTTTCTATTGCCATATCACCATTGTCTTTTGTGACAATGTGCAGTATTCTCATCTAAGTGAACCTATTCTTAGCATCCACAAAAGAACTTTTTGCAGTCCCTCTGCTTTTCTGTTGAGCAAGCTATGTGTGTAGTTAAAGCATACTGAAGTAATGCTTGCTTCTACTGGGAATGGGAATGGCTTTTTGTTTTGCGCTTGTAGAGTTCCCAGCACTGGCTGTGTTTCTGTGCCACAACACAGGAATTCTAAATTTTACAAATGCACAAGAAATGCTACTGATACAATGACTCATAGGCAATGAAAAAAAAAATTATTCAATGTTCAAAAAATATTATTTTGATCTTCAGTAGTCTCTCTGGTTCCCTACTGTCATTCATTCCTATTCTTCATCTGGTGACTTTATTGGGTTGTTGTTTGTGTGTCCAGTAAAGCAGTGCATAGTTTGTAAATAGCTTCAAGAACCCTTAAAACAGTTTTTTCTATGACTCCCCATTTTGGTTATAAACAAATCATTTCACTTTAATTTTTCATCTTAACTGAGAGGATAATACATACTAATTTATTGGACCTAGTATTTGTCAACAGCAGGATTACAGGAGTAATACCATGCCTTTTCAAGCAAAGTACGTAGGTAAATATAATAACATGCATCAGATTTGAAAGGAAATTTTAAAAATACAGATTTTTGTAAAATGCAGTATTTTGGAAGCATTTTATGCTGCAACATGTGCATAAAATTATTTAAATTATTACCTGAAAGACAATTGATAAAATATTTTAATGGATTTAGTAAGTAAACCATGGATTTAATGGTGTTTGGTAGAAAAGTAATTAATTATTTGAAGAAAGATCAACTCTAGTTTTGACTTCAGAAATAGTTAAATACTTTCACAACTGAAAACAACTCAGTGTTGTTCAAAAAATGTTGCAACTAAAATGTTATTGTTTTAAAAGTGTAGCTGTTTCTTACGATAACCCATAGAATATCCAGATATTGCCAAAGGTCAAGGAAAAATCTTCCAGTTGCGAGAAATGTGGCCAATGAATAGGCTGCACGTCTGTGTTTGATATTTACATGTGATGTCTCATCATGTACTTGTCTTCTATTTTCTTTATTTGATGCAGAAACAGCGGCTATACACTGCGTTTACAGGTACCCTGTGTACCATGAAGTATATTAACAATTTCCTTTGAGGAATGTGAGTGATATCTTCAACTGATATCAACTGAAAATTTCAAAGGTAGTTCCCAGTTTTGTTCAGAACTCGTTGTATGGGTATGTTTGTAGGGCTTGGAAATATATTTCCCATAACAAAGCAGTTACTTAACTTATTTTTAGGGGTGTTTTTTGTTAGTTCAATATTTCACTTAGTAATTTATTGTCTTTTCAAATTTATTGTCTATTCAACTTTGCCTTGAATAAGGAGAAAATATTAAAACAGTTGACCAATAGTCTTAGTGTTTATACATAAAGGCAAACTTCAATGGAGAAAATCATTTGTATCCTTGAAATGTTAAACACAAAGACCTTACAAAGACCTTACCACTATGCAGGGCAGTTCTGTATGATTTTTATAAAATACAATTTTAATTTGGCTCAAGTTGAAGTGTGACTTGTCACCTTTTTAATTCCCAATATTTTCCTTTAGATTCTTTAAATTGTGTTGGCCTTTGCTGCTTTTTCTGAGAGAATAATTTACATTTGAAAAACAAATTTGGAAAACAGAAGGCAAGTGATTTAATTATATATTCCATTCAGGATTTTACTGAGTCACATATTTAAAATGCAACTTTAAAATTAGCAGTTCTCTTGCATTTTTTAGAATATACAAGACAAGCGTATTATTTTAATTAAATCTTATTTAGAAATTTACAAATTAATATTGAAGTGTTCTCTTTACTGTGATTGTCTTACTATGACACCCTGGAAATACTTCTGTTGTTTGCATTTTTGTATGGCCACCTTCCTTTAGCATTGAAATGTATACTAAGCAAAACATTAAGCCACGATCTGGTTTCCTGTTTGTTTTTTCTTCAGATTTTAGTGGTACCTGTTACGTTTCTGCATGCTCAGCCAGCATTTTTCAGCAGTTCTCTGTATTAGTGTAGTTCCTTACAGGATTCTTCCTTACAACATTTTTTGCAGTTCTCAGTATCTCAACTGTTTAGGATTAAATACCTCGGCCTTGTAGGTGTATAAATGTCATGCTTTCTTCAGCACTGTCAGTTCTGAAATGTATTAAACAACATTAGCAACCTACTGTTTTCCTGCAAAAATGGAAGGTAACATTCAGTAGAGCCAGTGACTTCTGTAAAGTCTTCATTTTTTACTCAGATCCAGAAGGAAGCAGGGGGTGATCACAAATTGAGCAAGAATAAGCTCCGACATTATGGATTGGTGTTTTCTGTTTGCAATATATTAGCAGGTAGCCAACATGAATTCTTGCCTGTCAATCTGACAGTGTCCATATGCAGCTCAGTGTGCAGGAAGAGGATAAGTTAGCGCCAAGAACTTATTTTCAACACAGAATTGTCCCAAATGCTCACCTGCGCACTTTCATTTTGAAAGGCTCTAGTATTTCTTTAATTTCTTAGGGCTGGGCCAGTTTTGACAGATTCTTTATGTTATTCTTTTGGACTGCTAGTTAATTGTGGGAAAGTAGCTATGTAGTCTTCTAGCAAATTCAGAAGTGATTTCCTACTTCTAGAGTTACTTTGCTGTGCGTATCTTCCCTCGCTTCTACCACGTTGGTAATACTAGCATTAGACACTAGGTGGTAATCGTCTTCTGGTAAGCTCAGCATGGATTTCACTATGTGAAATGCATTTTTTTAGTTATTTTTGCACCACTGAGAGGCTACAACGCATTTATTTCAGAATAATAATAATAAAAAATTTTTTTTAGTTTGTTTAGTTTGTGTTGTGTTTAGTTGAATATAAAACCTAGAATTTAATATGTTAATAATTGCTTACCTAGCCATTATCTTCCGTAATAGTTATTTCTTCTGTATAAAAGCTGGAAGGTCATTGCTCGTTATAATTTTCTCAGAAAGATGAAATTAGTATGTAAAATTTCTTACTTTGTTTCACGTATGGTCTTTTTTTTTTTTTCCTGTCTTTGTGGAGAATAGTTTATTAAAATACTTGTAGCTATTGTTGCCATGATTCAAATTATAAATCACGTAATTTTAATCTGAAATTCTCTCGATGGTCCCTGTTTATTTATCACTTTCGTAGAAAAATAATAATATTTTTGAAGAGAAATAATGCCAGCATGACTTCAAAGAGGGGCCAACTTTGACTTTGCAAGTGATAAGGATGCATACCGGGGGTCCTGGAATTTTGGGCAGGGGATTCATGGAATTATGCAGACTGATGAGGCAATGTGCAGGGGAAGGGAATCATGGGGAACAAAAGAAGAATAAAGAGAAAGGGGTATAAAAAGGGTTGGATACACATGAAATGGGGCTGGTCAGTACGTTTGACTGAGCTCTGTGCCTAATCACTACAGTCTGTCCTATCTTCTTACTAAATCCTCATAACATTATCAGTTACATGTAGTCACAGTTGAAGTTATATTAGATTTTTCTGAAACGTAACATTTACATATAATATGAAGGTCATATTTATATATGGTATGAACCTTAATGAAAAGACAGTATAGATGAAATCAGAGGAGGGGAAGGAATACAGCAAATAAAAGGCTCACTTTACTGGAATTGGTGTCAAAACTGTGCAATACTGCTGCTAAGATGGTGGAAAGCCAGAAAGGGGAAAAAAAAACGAAAACTCTCACAAGTAATAGTTACACTGTGTCTGTTTTGAAGTGTTTAACACCTAGCACCTGTACATTTCATAGGATTAATTAAGAATATGCTGGGATAACGGTTCTTTAACACTGAACCTTGCAATGCTTATAGAGCTCCCTGTGCCCAGTTGCTTGCCAATGCAAGTGCAGAGGAGTGGCTGTGCAGCATCGTGCCAAAGCCCCATCTCTCACAGTCTCCTGCCTTGCAGCTGTGGCCAGTGAATTATGCGCTGTGAAGAGTATATGAATAAGATAAACATGCAGTGACGCTCACCTGGAATATTCTCCCAGTAATAATTTGTGGTTTGTGTACTTTCTGCATCTGAGAATTTGTGTTTTCTATGCCCAGATATGTTTTTATTCCATGAATCTCTCCAGTCACTTTAGAATACAGTATTTTTACCATTTCCTCTGGTACTATCCCATCTCAGAAAAGGCTGAAAGGAATGGGTTTCATTTTTCCGTCACCCAGATCTCATGCCAGTTTACCAATATATGTCTCTGTTGATTTAATTTCATATTAGCATGCTAGGCTGTATATGAGGGAGAACTAAGAAGTGAAAACCCAAAGTGTCCAGCCACTTCTGCCAATATCTAGCAAAGGAACAAGGTTTGACTATCCCAGTTAAATCTACCATCAGAGTCCTCATGCAATTGATCCCATCTTTTACTCTGCAGCTAAGTGTTTATCTTCTTCATTTACCACTCTCGTCTGGTTTTGTTTTTTTTCCTGCTCTGGTTTTGTTTTTTTTCTGCTCTGTGAACTCAGGTGATAGACATGGCTGTTTAGCCTGATCTCATCTTGGTATAGGGTACCAGAGGAGTGAGGGAGAGAAGCAGGTCATGGTCAGTGTTGTTCAAAGGAATGCGCCTTCCACCAATCTCTCACAGGTGACAGATAGGAAGGACACCCTTCTGCTGCTGCCTTGTCTTGATGAACAGTCTTATGCTCGGGAAACAAACAAACCCCCAAAACTCCCACAACAGACATGAAACTCTTGACAGGCTTGTAGCTAAATGCAGTTGTAAAAATCTTTTTAAAAGACCAGTGGTTTTTATAAATGCGTTTAGCGTAAAGTATTAGATAATATATTACATATGCTTTCATGCTATTGTAAGAACTTCAGCACTGAGTCAGGATTCATCAACAATGAGAAATAAAGCTTTCAAGTGATTTATGAAGTAAGTCGGAGAGCAATAGAAATGCTTTCTCTTTAGATTTTCATGTATTCTATCACATCTACATCTGCAAGTTCTCACCCTAATAGTATTTTGGCTACATAGTGCACGCAGCTAGTGCTAGTTATCAGATGAATAAGTGTGATTGAAGTGGATGTATACCTCTCCTGCATTTTCCCCTGGATTATTTTTTGCACTAACACAAGACACTAATAGAAACGAAGTAGTCAAATGTACATAGGCAGAGGCTGTAGCAGTTACATACACACACAGATTACCTGTACCTTTCAAATGGAAAATCCCTTGATGTTTCTCTGGTCCTAGTTGCTAGGTACTTCTGATATTCACCAATTTCAAATGTTTGAAAACAGTCACCTGTATGAAATGAAATACCTGTCAAAGTTTTCAGTTTAACCTCCTTATATGCTGAACACTGAATTTTGTGGGTCATAGGCCAGATTCTATTCTTGTGCATATATGCAGTTGAAAGACAACAGGGATTATGAACAGTTTCATTTGAATTTTGCTGTAACTCCTCGGCACTAGTCTTTCTCTAACTGTATTTAGCATTCAACAAAAAAAAAACAAACAAAAAAACCCCAGCTATGCTGCAATTCTGGCTTAAATGCACAAGTGAAAGTGAGGAACTCCTGGCTTCTGAGATGTAATTATGACTATGATACAATGGAAGACAATTAACATCACTAATTACATTGTAATTAATGCCACTTGCTTAGTTTACAGGGCTGATTCTAGTTTCATTGTCTTATGCTTGGCTGAAGCTGCCTACCTTTATGGCTGTTAAGTGATAAAACTAATTAATACTGAAACAAACAAAATGTTCATTCATAGTTAGGTAGCTCCTAACTGATAAGAATGTGGGCACCAGCAGCTCCAAGAACAAAGTTCCTTGGTGCGTTATCAAGCAGGACGCTAGTTTAACTGTCATAGAACAGCAAAACACAGATAATGAATCAGTGCTTAGGAGTACTAGAAATACAGTGCTTAAGGGAGAGGCGACATTATCTACTAGTTGCTTGGGCATTGCTCTGTGCATTGATACTGTACAGTGACTAAAATGAAGTAAATAAGTTTAAGTTTAAATACTTGACAATGTACACTTACGTATACCTGTATTTCTAAGTTAGTCAAAACCCAGGGTTGTTTCTATGAAGATATAAAATATTCTGAGTCTATGTGGTCTTATACTTTTTAAAAAAGCTTCTTTCTCTCATTAATGAAAATAACTTTGTTGATTTTGAGAAACAGAGTCTTTGCTAAAGATAGTTTGGGAAGATCAGAAGGGAGTAAAAGTGGGAGGTTTTTCAATTGTTAGCTGCATATCTGTAGCACTTGATTTTTGGCCAAGAAACTCTTTACATTCCAGGTCGACAGATGTTTGGGGCAGAGAAAAGCAAAAATGCAAAGTTCTGCACAAGCAGCCTAATATCTTTCTTATCAGTTGTTCAGGTTTCATTTTCTTGATATATGCAATGTAGAGTCTTTCAGGAACATACAGGCTAAACTTTTGGTGTAAATATCAAAGCAGAAAGAAACTTTAAAAAATTTCAAACTGACTTTTTGACTCATGAAACTAAGAAATGCAAACTAAATGTCATCCTGTAAAACTTAAAATGTTTTTCTGAAACATTTTCTTGCTATTTTTAAAATTATTTATTTAGCAAAAATGTGATTTTCATGCTTTTATATCTTTGCAAATATTGACAGCATGTTTGTAATGAAAATGACCTTAGAGTTTGGGTTCTCCTTTTTGAAAGATTTAATGGAATAAAGACTGAAGATTTTTTTCTGCATTTATTGAGACTTTTAATCTGAATGAGAAATAAAGGTAGAAATAAATGGTAGTACTCAGGTTAGCACAGGAGTGTTTTTTTTCATTAAATGGTACTGAATATTCTCATGAGTGTTGTCTTTGCCTTAATACAGAAATGAAATTAAGTGAGACTATTAAATATGTAAGTGCTTATTGTTACAGTTTTTCTCACTTGGAAAACTAATGCATATTTTCCCAGTAAAGTTTTTTCCTGTATTCTGAAAAAGATTACTTTCTTCATGATCATACTGTGGCTGGCTGGATACTGGACACACTTGCTACATTTCAAATTGAAACATGCAGGTTTAAAGAAAATTTCTAATGCATGCAAGATGGGAAGAATCACAGTCTATCAATATAATGAATTTTCAATTACTCATCATATGTTTGCACTGTATGTTATAGTTGGCAGGCTGAAAGTCCTGACCTGTCTTGCCTTTCTTGTTTCTGGCTTTAGGCTTTAAATTCCAAAACTTGCTGCTTTCCCAGCCTGAAGAGCATATTAACACACCTGGTAAGCTCGTGATCTTAATATGCAATTAGACTGAGATAAACTAAAGCTAGTCTATTTAAATTACTCCCATTTTTGATCCGTCATAGACTGTTCTGGTTGAGAATTTTCTCAGCCTGTCTTCTTCCCACTCCAAAGAATTACTATCCATCCCACAGCCTTCTACACGCCATTGGTGCCTGGTGGTCACCAACCAATAACTATTCACAGACTCACACTTGGCAAACAGGGACTGAAGCACTGATTTTATTCTGCAAAGTTTTAAATTGCTTTAGGAGGTGGCTTAAAATTAGCAGTAATGTATCAGCCCACAGGTTTTGAAAGCTCAGAGAGAACTGGAGCTTTGCAGGTGGTTGTACACAAAGGCTGGCTTAAAAGTTTGGCTGTGGCCCCAGGCCTGTTGCATTGACTCCATTTTATGGTCTGCATAATTATTGACTCTCTGAACTCAGCAATCTGTTAAGACAGCAAGTAGTTGAAGAATGGCAGCTAACAAACACCAATTACTTTGTCAGTATATGCTACATGCTATTAGTTGGCGTGTTGTTTATGTAGTGGGGTTATTGCCTGAACTTGGAGTCTTTTAGCTTTGCTGGCAATCTCTGATACTCTTTCACCTCACAACTAAGTTTCTTGTCATGAAATGGGCTATTTCTTCTCTTCTTCTGCCAAAGATTTCTTTCTATTTATACTTTACTATCTCTTTTTATGAGTCCGTTTATAAACACATCCTGTACCCTGTATGTTTTTTTTGTCAGATTTGCAGAATTTAGGTATATCTTTAAACTCTATCAGATAGGAAGAAATATGCTATTCCCACTTCCAACCCATATAATAAATTTACCAGCCATTCACTCAAAATATAGCCCTTAAGTATTGGTTTCTTCATTGTGTCTATTCTTGAGATATTAGGAGCCTTGTCTAGAAATTTATAAATGCAGAGTCATTTCATAATACAGCAACTTCAATATAATTGAGTCATAAATATTATCCAGAATTTCCAGGCTTTTCTGATAGGATTTGTAAATTCCAGGTATGTCAATGAAAGATTAATGTGATTTCACTTAGCCCATGTGTAGCTCATGAATGATGGGTCTGACTCCATTCATTATGTCACAAAAAACAGTGGGGTGAATGCCTGACATAAGAGCAGGAGGTCGAGAAGAGACTTAGGTTGGTGTTTAAATTCTTGCTTTTCCGGAACGTGGAATTATGTGTAAGTGATTGGTTAAGTACTAGTTTCTGTAATGATTGGTGATGGGAAGTAACTATCGTGTGAGTGAGCATTTTGTAGGTGAACAGAGGACCAGAAGGATGTAAGAGAGGTTAAAAGTGAGCTTGGATAGTCAGAAGTGGCTTAAACTATGTTTTTCTTGGCTTCTGAGTTCTAACAGTCTCAGGGAGAAACCTTAGGACTGCTTTCTCCTCCTACTGCAGCCCAAGATACCATTTGCCTTCTTTGCAGCAAGCACACATTACTAGCTCATGTTCAACTTGGTGTCCAACAGGACACCCAGGTCTTTTTCTGCAAAGCTGCTTTCCAGCCATTTGGCCTCCAGCATATATGGCTGCGTGGGGTTATTGCTTCCCAGGTGCAAGACTTTGCACTTCCTCCTTTTTGAACTGTGTAAGGTTCCTGTTGGCCCATTTCTCCAGCCTGTCAAGGTCCCTCATTCACCCTGTTCTACTTTAAGACTTGTTACAATCTGTCTGAAACCAGAACTTCCTCAGTCATCACTGTCAGCTTCCTAAAAGGCCTGGAAATACAGACAGATGTTGAAACACAACAGCAAGACCAGCAGGCTGTCCTGGGCTAAGCAGTTGGGTTTTACTAATATTTTGTCTAGGACTGTGATAATAAAAGGAAGCAATGGTATGAAGTGGAGGAGGGAGAAGGATGGGACAGCACTGGTATGGGTGTCAAGATGCTACAGGTGCAGGGGAATAGGCAAGGATACCTCTGGACGAACTGACGTTTCCCTCACTGGGGGCTTGGTGGGAGCTGGGTGGATTGAGGTTAAGAAGAAAATCAACCCAGTGTTAGAAACATAGAAGTCTTTAGGTTCTCCTTGCTCATTTTTATAACAAACAACTATATGGAGTTTGGGAGTATACTTGGGAAGTAGAGAGAGCCTTCTGTCTACTGGATGATAGGAGTGTACATTCTCTTAGTTTATATTTTTAATCAAGATGGAAGCTTTAAGAATTTCTACAGATATTATTATTATTTCTTGTATGCGAGTTCCAGAAGCTTGATAAATTTTAAGATGATAATATTTTTGTCTGTGTAAATAAAATATAATTATTATAATCAGATACTTCACATTATGAAACAGAAAACAGAATTAGGAAATCATCCTAATTTGTTTAGTACCTTTCTACTGAACTGTTCTTAAACAGCAGCTATGGGAAAAGTTTTTCATTTGTTCTTGCTTATTCTTCAGACTATTCGTTGACTATAAATTATGTAAATGTATTCCTAGACGTACTGGAAAACCAAAGATTACCTCATCCAGCAATGATGGGTTGCAACTGTAAGTTTAAGAGACATTATAGGCTAATTTTTCCCGAGCATTTCCTCCTTTTTTGAAGGAGTCAGTCTGCTAGAGATTCATTCTGTTAAGAACTTGGTTGTTGATAAGTATCTCACTAAAATATTGCCTGTTTTTCTGAAAGCTCCTGCAGATGGGTAAGATAAATAATTCTGTTTTCTTCTGAAGTGCATCTTTAACTGGGATTAAGCTAAAAAATAACAATGTACATGCCATCACCACATCAGAGGCTTAGGGAGGAAGAATGTTGTATTTATTAGAAACAATATGAAGAATTCTGTGGAGGTAGTATGCCATTGCCCTAATTCAATTTTTCTGGTATACCTGAATTTCTTGCTCGGAATGAGGGATAGGATATCTTTGTAGAGCCTGAAATTATTAAAAGAATGCTTATACTCTTAATACTTCGTTTACTTCAATGGGCACATATGTTTGCTGGTCATGCTCTGGAGTTTTGGAAGGTCCATCATTACCACTGAATGCTGAGTCCCTAGGAGAGATGATGCAGAAGGTTGTAATTTAGATTGAGGGAGCACACCAAGAAAACCAAGCCACATAATGAAACAGAACAGAAATGCGGCAAAGATGGAAACATTGGGAAAAGGGAAGATAAGAATAGAAATATTGGAGCAGAGCTGGAGTTGTGTAGGACTTTTTAATGTTAAATTGTACTTACCAAAGGATATTAACTGCCAAACTTTTTATTTCTATAGGAGGTTTATGGAGACTCATCTAAGAACAATTCCAAGTGACGCTTTTTCCAATCTCCCCAACATCTCTAGGATGTAAGTTCTGTTTCTGATATTATTCTTTTAGCTCTTTTATTAAAAATCACTTTCCTTCTCCAAAATTCTATCTTTGTGTATAAAATCTTCTGAAATAAAAATATTCTTGTACCTTTGCTACCTCACCACTTACATTTAGATACATGCAGATAATTTTCCCATTGTTTATAACCTGCACCAGCTATAGGAAGGCACACTAGGCATTTTTGGATAAGAGCACACCTTTATTGAAGTAGATGTGATAAATAAGGCTGTAAAACTTTTTTTTTTTCAGTTCACAAAGTATGAGAAATTATTTCATTCGTAACAAATGAGCATATTATATTGCTGGTCTGGGATAAAAATTTGTTTCCAGCTCCCAGCATGATTTGTAACTCATTGCATTTGAGACTCTGTGCCATTTCTAGACTAGGGATGTACTTTCACTAAAACACTAGTATCTGTGTGATGTGAGAGGGACTTCCATTGTGTCACTTGCTTTGTATGTAAACACATGCATGGATACAATCTGTAAATGCACAACCAGCAGACTCTACCTATTTACCTCACATCAACATTTGTCCCATTGAAAGTGGCTACCCTTGCACTGCACTGCTTGTTGATGTCAGCAGTCTTGAGACAAAGTTGTCCCGCCTTTCTTTCTTCTTCTTGGTGGCTGGCCCATAATCTATCATCCTGTGAATGGCTATTTGATGCAGGAAACTTCTTTGCCATCTCGCGATTCACTCGCTAGAATCAGAGAGTCATGTAATTTAGAAGGGACATCAGAAGGCCTGTACTCCGCCACCTGCTCAAAGTTAGGCCAACTATAACGTCCAACCAGATTGCTCAGGGCTTTATCAGTCACATGCTCAGCTTTATATGTGTCCACTGTTAATTTAGTAAACCTCATTCAGCAAGAGGCCCACATTTTTCTTGTTCAGCCTTTTATTACTAATGTAGCAATAGGAGCTCTTGTCCTTGACATTCCTTGCAAGTGTCAACTCCAGCTGAATGGCTGAGATGGTCTACTGTTTAAGAATTCATGAAACAGGACTTTAGGGGGACATGGAGGCCTGCCTAATTATATTTAATATTTTCATCTAGGTATATTGAAGTAATGACTTTCTAAAATCTATATAAGTAATTGTTCTTGAATATCCGCAGCCTCATTTACCATCTCAGTTTAATCAGATAGATGGTGTATTTTGGGGTTTGGGGGTTTTCTGGGGGGAGGGGAGTGCCCCTCATATAACTTATAGTATCATATATAAACCTGATAAACTTTGTTCAAAACAGAGTTTTATTAAATGTAGAAAGATGTCAACTCTTCTTCGGCTTTCAGTGACACATAATCCGTTGCTTAGATGCTTTTCAAATTGTAGTATTTATGCATTTGCAAAAGCACAGGTGTTCATCTGAAGAATACAGTGAACCCTTCTCTAAAGATGCCCAGCTTCCGAAACTTCCCGTGGCCAAAAGGCCGTTACACCAAATCTTCCTAACCTTCATGGCCCCCGAGGTGAGGAAGGGGTATTCACACTGCCTGTCTCTAGATCACTTAGCAACCTCATAGGCTAAGGACACTTAGCCACCTAGTCTCTCTCCATGGGCACTATGAGTCAATGACAATCTTTTGCCTATACTGTTTGGTAGCAACATGTTAACAGGTTACCACTCTGTTGCATGCTTTGATCACATTTCAGTTGAAGAGGAAAGTCAAAATTACAAAGACCTTATGACCTTGAATGAGGTAAATAGGTGATTTTTACACATCTTAAGATAATATTTTGGCATCCATGTCAGTTTATTTGGTTCGTGATTTTGAGGCTACCTGGGAAAACAAATGTCAGTATCTTCCCGAAATTATTCTTTAAAGAAAGTATCTGAATAGGGTGTTTTACCTTCCCACTACTCCACATTTATGTGCAGGAAAATAGCATAGATACAGTTGAATATAGCAGTAACCTACCTAAAATCATGCGGTAGCATTACACTCTCTCTCCTGCTGTGCAATGCCTTCTGGATTACCACATTTCTCTTTCTCCTATTAATTTTAAAAAGCCTATGAAGAACAGCCAGCAGTTTAAATTTGAATAGTGTCAATGCCCTTCTGGATTTTTCTTATAGCATTGCTACTACTACTACAAATCATGAACTCCCACCTTCTTGGTATAAACTTTGGGTGAAGGAACTAGTACCTGCATTTTAACTACAGCTCGTGTGTGTATTCTTGGCCTCTAATGCACCACGTCTCATTTGCCTCTCCCAGCCCATAATTTCCATCAACAATGAAAATTACTAGATCATTCCTTGCTTTGTAAACTCATCTAGAAAATGTTCCCAAGTTTCAATAGGGTGATAGAGACTGCATTTACTGTTCCAAATATAGCACTTCATTTTACTTTGTGGTTTCTACTATGTAATTTCCACAAATAAACTTTTTTCCTCTGTACGGAATAGAAAATTTAGTTGTCCTCTTTATGAACCTTGTTTAAACAAAAAATTTAGAGCTACTGTTTCTCTTAAATGAATGTATATCTATGTACTCTTGATAGCCAGAGAAGAGATTGTTTCCCTGTGCTGCTTTGCCGCAGGAATTAAACAAAAAGCATTTCAATGAAATGCTCGAGTGCAAAGCTAATTCCTGTAAGAAATGCATCAGTGCACTGAAAAAAAAGGTTTTATAAGGTATTCAGATGCAAGAAAAATTTCTGGTTTACATCCTTGAAGTTGCAAATACATTAAATCTTGGTAGAAGGGCTGTGCCTGGTATTTCCTACTGACTTGGGACAGGTTGAGCGTTCAGTATTTTTAAGGTCAAGGATAAGGAACCTTTTTCCTGGGCTCAGGATGGTGCTTTGGGGTCACATTCATGAGTACCTCACAGACACCTGACCTGTAGCTCCCTGAGCAGTTTTCTCCACAGCTTCTCCACACAAAGTAGCATCCCCGCATTGCACAGTGCGCTCTGCCAGCAGCTCCATGCAGAGCACGACATTTTCCCCATGCACTATTCTCCTCTGTGCAACACAGTGCCTTTCCGCACCCTGCGCACACTGCTGTCCCACAGCCAGTGCCACCACACGGCTCCCCACACCTAGCATCCATCTGCCCCGCAGTGCTCCCACACCTCCCCTGCTCCCCAGTGCCAGCCCATGCACTACAGCCCCAGCTCAGGGCTTCGATTGCCTTAGCTGCTCCTGATTGTCCTCTCGCGTGTCCTGGTTTGAGGTAAAACAGAACCAATTTTCTGTTTAGTAATTTTACTGTTCAGCTAAGCCTCTTCTAACTAACTGAACCCTCTGGAATTAACGGCGTATTTTTCCGACAGTATCCTCTTCCAGAGTGATAAGACCTGATTGTTTATAATTTATACCAAGGGATGGTATGCAGAGAGGCTCTTGCTTATACTAATTGTTACAACAACCGCGGTCAGCTAACTTTGTTGTGTGCACCGTTGGAGGGTCAGAAGCAGAAAAGTGTAGAGGGGTCACACAGGAGGTCACAGATAGAGGAGCGGACAGGACAGGTGACCCAAAACTAACCAACAGGGTATTCCATCCCATCTGCATCATTCTCATTATAAAAGCTGAGGCGTCAAAGGGGTCAGGCTCTTTCTTCAGTGGCCGGCGTCTGAGGAGGACTCTGTCTGTTCATCTACCTTGTATTTACGATAGGTGTTGAAAGCATTTTGAAATCCTGCAAATTAAACACAGCTGGTAAGGAGAGGAGGTGCTGAATTGTAACACGCCTTCAAAATGGAAATTTAACCATGCTTTCCCTCTTCTTCTGATGCAACTCCATCCAGTTTTGATTGCTATGATTTTTATTTCTTACATTTAACCTGTTATATTATGTGTACATTAGCCATAACCCAAAGGTTTTTGGACGCACTCTGAACACTTGGAAGTAAATGTTTATGCACTGTTAATTCATGTTTCTGTTCAACATTCCTGTCTCAGAGGAGATTTTTAATCTGTTTGTGTGGGTTTGGGGTGTTTATGTAGATGACACAAAAGCAAATAAAACTATTCATTTCCTTGTCATCAATGATGATATGGTTTAATTAATGTACAAAAATACATCTGCTTATAAAGCAGAAGAGTGGAGGACAACACATGAATAAAATAAGATGTTTCCTTCCCACTTTTGTCCCACAGCTGAAAGATATAAAACTGTAACTCCATCACCTCCAAGCCGGCCAGCATAGTAAAAATGTGACATGCAGCATGGTGGGGAGAGACATGGTGGCTGCAGGGGTGAGGGAGGGGAGGAGGAATCCCCGTTGCCGCTCTTTTGCCTCTTCTCACACGTGGGAGAAAAGCACTTGCCTGCCTGATGTAAGGTGACCCATTTTGATCATCAGGGCACACAGAAAGTGCTCTTTAATTCCTAGCCCCAGCATAAGGATGCGATGTTTGTTCATTATCCATTTTTAATTTCATTTTCTGTCAGGCTGATTTATGTATAGCTGTTTGCTACATAAAACAACTTTTTTTTTTTTTTAATGTGTCATTGATGGCATTCATTGGTATGTTAAAATGCAGGCTCTGTTAATATGGAATAATTAATTTTCTTTTAAGACTGAAACTCTAATTTCCTGGGCAATAGACATTTATTGCTTACAGGAAAACAAAATAAAAAAGTCTCACATAAACATCTAATTCTGTAATACTCAATCACAGAGGTACAGACTGGAAATACTTTCTGTGTTGTATTCCTCTTTTATAATCTTCCTGTCTTTTGGAAGAGCCAAATAGCTTTGTAAAAGCAATATTACTGCAGAAAGAGAATCTGTTGGTCATGCAATCTCTACTAGTTACTTTTCTGGTATCTTTGCAAGCACTGTTGAATACATCTCCAGAGTGACCAAGAAAAAGTAAATCTCATGTTAGAAGAGTTAAAATCAATTAAAATCAATTCAGGTAATATGCTTTCAGCTCCAGTCTGGAGAGGACATAAATTCCCTCTGAACAGTTAGTGGTATTACTCATCTGCTGGTTGCTAGAGCATGCGCTGGGCACAAAGAATTCTTTCCAATTTTTTAAAACATTTTAAATATTTTTTAATATCCATTGAAAGAAATAAAGTTTTATCGTCTTTAAAATTTCCCCAAAAAATAAAAAACTGATCCAGAGTTGATTGTATTAAAAAACCCTTCTGGATTAAATGATCATATTTTAATTTGCTATATACTATTATTACTCTTAATACTGTCATTCGAAAAAATGGAAAGAATGCTAAAAATCTTCTCCATTTTTTTTAAGGAACACAACCTAATTAGAATTGATGTAAAATACCAGTTGGATATTTTTTAAGTATGATTCTAGGTCCTTGCAGGTCTACTGATTAAAAAGGAGGAAAGGCATATGATACAGTCTCTTTATTATTATATTTTACTTAATTTTGACATCTAAAATTGGTGTCTAATACTATTCTAGTCAATTTCATTTTGTGCACTTAAAATAATGATCAAGTTGCTCAGGGTATGTGTAATCGTGCAAAATATTAAAAGCTGAGTCAGTAACTTTGATCAAGAGTATCAAAAGATAGTACTTAAATATTTTAATAATAATAATAAATATAAAAAATATACAAGGTATTCTAACTATTTTTAAAAATCTATAGATTAGAAATATGATACAAAATAAGATTGAAAAAGTGAATAAAATACAGGAATACATCTTTTAAATGCTATTCCAACATTAATACATTTTAAAACTTAGAGATATTTTGAAAGACAGAATCATATAATTTAACCCAAATAGTAATAGATCAGTTAGTCTGAAAATCAGCAACTTTATTCACACTTTAAAGCCTTTAACAGTAGTTCCAGTATTATCGTCATATTGATGGTGGAGAGACTCTGTCAAGTGCTATTTTCTCATCACAGTCACTAGCAGATCACTAGCAGTACAAATGCTACTCAGTCCAAACTTTGTGCAAATAAATGTTTCTTTATTAGTGGATCACTAGCAGTACAAATGCTACTCAGTCTAAACTTTGTGCAAATAAATATTTCTTAAGCTGGATGTCTGGTTTTGCTTCTGAGCCACATTACTCTTTATGTATGTCCTTTACGACATTCACTGTATGGCTAGAGTTTCTCTCTAAATTCATGTTAGAGCACATTTTTTTCCTGCGCAATATCGAAGCGTCAGTTGCCCTGATGATCTGCTTCTCTCTAGAGAAATTGTGACTATTGTTGCAGGGATGGCCCAGGGATCGTCTTTATGTCTTTCTTTCCTTTTTAATTCTTCAGTATAGAGAAATATGCCAATTTACCTGAGGGCTAGATCCCATTAGAGAACTCCAAGGTGATATTAAATGGGGAAAAGGGAAAAAATATGATTCTGAAATGTGAAATATGGATGTTTTCTTTTGCTGCTTAATAGCACTATTGTGTTTTTTTTTTTTTTATTTAACTGTATTCTTCAGTATAGTGTGCATCTAAGGTGTCAGCCAAAATCAAAATCCTGTTAAAAGTTCCTCCCTCAGACACTGCCCATGTGTCTGGCAGTGTCACAGCAGTTGGATGAGAAAAAGAATGAGAGGAAAAATTAAGTGGCATGATGGGCACTAGCCATGGCTTGCCAAGGTCTGAGATTTGTTTCTTTTTCTGTTTGCTGGTGTTTAGCTACATCTCCATTGATGAAACACTTCAGAGTCTGGAGGCCCATTCCTTCAACAGTTTAAGTAAAGTCACTCATATGTAAGTACTGTAATTAAATAAATGAATACAGTGATAAATTTGGGGATGCGTGGAAATAACATACATGTTGATGTTTGAGTTGTCGTTCTTGTCTCCTTTGTAGCTAAATATTCCTTTTCTCACTTCCTTTCTCTGTAATGTGGAGTCAGTCTCTTTTTTGACTTGTGCTTTCTTTCCCTGAGTCTTTTCGGTTCCCTTGCTCTTCTGTATCCTCCCATACAAGTGTAAGAAAGTGTAGTGAAAAATATATGGGACTACATTATGAGCTTGATGGCAAGTTGAAATGAACTGGCCACTAAGAATTACTTCTGTCAAAGTACTGAATGTAAGTGTAAAACAGTAATATAAGCACCAGAAATAAAATCAGAAGGGACAAAGCACAGAGCAAAATGGCAGTAGCTGGAGACATGAAGAATAGTAAGTAATCGTTCTGGAAGTGCACTAGTAAAATGAAGAGTGTTTGTCTGGTTACTAATTGGCATGGCAATGTTATAGACAAAGGCTTCTGGGAAGTGCTTTTATACCTTTTTGTTCTGACCAGTCCTCACCAAATGATGCACTAGGGCAGTTACAAAAGTGGTAGGTAGGGTACCTGCATCCAGGGAGTTCCTGCCATTCAGCAATACCCTGTCAAAATGAGAAGGTACTGTATCGAATAGAGCTTCGTAGGATCCATCCTGCATCTGGTACTCTTCCATGTTTCCATTACTGATCCAAATGAGGGGATGGAATGTGTGCCAGTGTCGCAAAGCTCAGATGAGTTGCAGTTTGGCATATTTCAGAGAAGATTTGTGTTTGCAGAGGTTCCACGGGAGAGCATTGCCAGTCATCACAGATCCAGAAACCATTGTCAGAGAGGAAAGGCTTTTGTGTCCAGAAAGAAAACATGCCAGAGGCAGATATATCTTTTAAGGCTGTTGCAAGGGGTGAAAACTACAACTCATTTTCCGCAGTGATGTTTGACAAAGCAAAAGTAATAATAAACTTAAATTAGATTAGGCAAGATTCATGTTAGACTCTATGAAATGTTTTCATATGGCTGGCATAAATGAACACTAGAATTGTTTTCCTGGGGAGGGTGTCCCTATCACTGGAGGCCTTTAGGGCTGTGTAATCAGAAACTCCATAGGTCTATTTAATCTTCACTCAGAGAAAGAGATTGAACTAGATGAGCTCTTAACACTGCTCTATTTTCTATAATTTTTTTCCTTTTACTTTACACAGTGTGAAACAGAACAATTAATAAAAATAAAGGAGATAATATCATTACTGTTACTATAAATAGAGAGCAAGTAATGCCAGAAAGTGGAAGTGCCTCCCTAAGAGTACTTGAGAAGCAGAGCTGGAGCTAGAGTCCAGGATCCTGGGACGTAGTTCATTTCGATAACGTGCTCCTGTTGTATTCCTGAAAGAGTTTCACAGGAAGGCTTTGGTGTGATAACGGGACTTATCTTTAGTTATAATGCCATTCCCTCTTCTGTAGATGGTTTTTGCAGGCCTGCCATCTTCATGTTCTCTCTTCCTCTTTCATAGTTGTTGTGTCTTCAGGATTTCTTAACACAAATGAATGTTAATGAAAGACTTACTGGCAGCGCATTTTGTAAGCAATGAATAAAGCATTTGGCACTATGCATTACAAATTCCTCATGTGGTACTTGCTTTGTGGTTCACCTTAGTAGAAGTTAAAGATAAAATGCTCTTGGGCCATGAAATTTCATTGCAGAATCCTTCCATGCAATATGCAGTGTAGTATCTTGTCTGATTTAAATTAGGTGAATATAAAGGCTTCTTGAGTACGGCTTGAGGAAAAAGGAGTTACCCGGCTATATAGCTGTTTTCTGTTGTTTCTGTATTAGATTCAAAGTCGAGAATGGACTAGAAAAATCTCCCTCGGTATCTTAATTTATACCACAAAACTGATCTCCTTCAAAGGGTAGTGTAATGTAGACTTTGAATATAAAGAACTCTTCCCCAAAATGAGCACATTTAAACGCGTGACTAGTTTGAAGGAGTGATGGTTGGAGCTCTGGTGTTGCCAGTGCTTCCCAAGGCGCTCATTCTTGTGATGTGCTCTGTCGCACTGCCTAATTTACATTGCTATCTACTACGTAAATGGTTGGCAAGGAATATATGCTCTTGTCCCCTTCCAGTCTCTGACCACCCCCAAAGCACGTTTATATTCCTGCCTGGGAGGACAGCCACTGCCCCTTGCCATAAGCACACCTCTGTCACGGCTCCCCTCAAGTCAGGCCAGAGCACACTGGCAAGGTCCAAAATGCCTGCATCCTCACACCATGCCAGATACCAGGCCTCGATGTGCTGTCCGTGACCGGGAAGCTGCAGGCCCAGGCAGGAGTCAGCAGAGCTCACGGACACCTACAGTCTTGTCACCTACAGCACAGGCTGCAGGGAGGACATGGTGGGGAGGAGGTTCCCTTATCTGCTATAGAAGGGTCATGGTCATGCGGTCCCCTTGTATTTCTCAAAAGGCACTACCAAAAAAAGAAACTGTACACAGACATAAGAGATGTATTTAATGTTTTTTCTGCACAACAGCCAAAAACACTACCCAGGACAAGACACCAGAACTCTACTCACAAAAGCTATAGGCAAACTCCAAATCTCTGCAGATCGATAGCCCACAAAGAAGGGCTGCCTCCAGCACCCAAAAGCGCTTACCAGGTTTTTGAAATCTGTTTGGAAGTAAGGCACATATATCAAGGAATATCGAGGCATCTCGCAGATTAGGCAGTTGCATATAAGCTGTAAAAAAAGCAGTTTATAAATTTGATCATTTTTCTGAATTGCTTCCATAACTCCTCTGATTTGTTAACACTTACCGTTGTCGGGTTTGATTTACTTTCCAAAGAACAAGATTATTCAGGGATAAATGTGTATGTTGTGCTATGCATTTGTTTAATGTTCTCCACCTGCATACTATTTTCAAAGTATTATCACTAAAATAATACTGGGTAAAGATTACCATAGCGTATTTTAAAGGAGGGTGAGGTTGAAGTTACTCTAAGAGTTTTGAAAATAAGTCATTTCACAGAGTTTCATTTTCATAGGTTGTTTTTCATGGACTTTTCATGAAGTACAGTTTTAGATAAATAATCTTTTTACCCTAATTTAAACTTATACACACAGTTTCATTTTAAAAACATTTGTTTTTAAATATAAGAACTTCATAGGATAAAATTTAGTGTTTGTGGAAGGGAGGAACTAATTGCTTTGGCTTGAGTCAAGTGTCATGTGAATAGATATCCTGTGTTCATCATCATCCCTGTCTGCCAAGCCTGTTAACGCGCTTCAGCTTTGATCTTCAGCGCTCCATTTTCTTGGTCCTTATTCAGTTTATATGCCTCTGTCCTGACTTTCTGTTCCTTCCAGACCTCAGCGCTCTTTAAGCATAGGCCATATTTTTCTGAAGCCGTGCCTGTCAAGTGCTGAGCAACTTCTGCAAACTAAAGATATCGCTCACCTGCTGTATTTTAATGGGCCAGATCTCATTTTGGTTGTAATTAATGGCAAAATTCCCACTCTATGAAGATGAAAATCAGGGCCAAGCCTTTGTGTTTGTTTTCTTTCCCCATTTTTGTTAAATTGCTCTCACAATGGTTTCTTGTTCCTCCTTTATGTCTTTACATTTTTTAAGTATGTCTGTGAGACAGACTTAACATGTTTACAAATTCAGAACTGCCTCTCCCATACAACAGCATAAGTATTTTTTTTTCTAGATATAATTGTGAAAGTGTCTAATCAGCAGTCATTGTCTCTGTGTAGTTGTCTTACTAGTAGAGCTGCAGCTTAATAGCATTACACTAAATACAAAGCTTTTGTAATTAGGTCATTGTTTCTCAGGAAAACATTCCTGTGGAAGGAACCCCAGAAAAATTCACTCTTTGTTTTCCCCTTCTCTGTGTGTCTGCTGACTCTCCTCTGATCTCTCTATACTCCCTTCTCCTCACTCCAAAAGCTCTCTCCTCTTATACTACCACATGAAAAGTCCTCTCAGCATTTGGGAACAGAGCCACAGGTTATGGTTCAAGTGGCTTGTCCTCCTGTATGTGACGTCACTTGGAGAGCTGGTGGGAAACTGCTCTCCATCCCTGCGGTGAGCTGCGGTGAGCTGGAGCCAAGGGCCAGGGCAGCTCTGCCAGGCGCTGGGCCAGGGCTGCACTTCTCTCCTTGGACAGCTTGTGGAGCCGGGTCGTGGGATACGGCGCTGCAGAAAGGAGAGGTGATTGATGGAAATATCTGAGAAGCAACTGGAGAGGGAGACTGAAGAGATCTGGGAGAACTGTTGTATACCTGCAGTGAATTTCAGGGCACTGGGACAAGTGCTGCGCAGAAAAATCTTGTTAAAAGCTGCAGTCTGGAGGTAGGGCATAGACTGTTGGGAGATCGACCCAGTTTTCTGATGCTAGCAGTGCAAAGGCTTGACAGGTGCATGCAGATGAAATAACATGGATAGTTTGTCTGTAGGGGGAGAATAAAACATCAAAGTATATATACATGTGAGGGAAGCCAAGGAAGCTATAGGCAAAGTCAGTCTAAGAAGGTAGGGAGGAGTCCCAAGTTATTACAAGAAAAAAAAAAAGGGGCTGATTTAAAACATTTTGGAACTGCTAACATGGATATCCTTAGTCTTCATAGGTATTTCAGCATAATGTGATTATATTGAGACTCTATGGCCAGATTTTCAACTTCTGTATTCTGGTCTTGAACAAACTCAAGGATGTGTCACTATTGCAAGGCAGGTATGAAAGACATATATGGTACATGAAATTTAGAAGCCACTTAAATATGTAAATATTTGTCCTTTTTTTAAATGTTACTAAATTCCTATAGGATGTTAAGTAGCTTATCAACCTTTCTAGAAGTTAACTGGTGAATTTATGTCTCATTAATTAATTCATTAGACTAATATTTGAATAGTTCTTAATATTAGTTTCATTTTTAGATTCATTTGGATTTAGAACTAAATATTCATATCTTTGAACATAAGTTCATAGTTATTTGTAAGTCTTGACACAGGACTTTGTATCATCAAGCAACTTTGCACACCTGTTCTTCACGTGTTAAAATCTTTTAAGTATTTTCTTTAAAAAGCAAAACTGAGTTACTGTTCATGGAGAGTCAGGTGGTGGTTTGATTGTGAAGCTAGTACATTTTTAATTACTAGTGTGAGTGCCAGCAACAAAATTTAAAACACTGATTGCCTTTAAAGTACAAATAAGCCAATTCTTAATTGTTTTATGTACTTTTTAAATAAAGCAGAAGCTGAACAGTTTGTAAAGTAACTTTGAATAATTTTGTAAGTATTGCACAAATAATTCTGTTATCTTGAGCATAGCTAGCAGCATCCTTCTTTCTTACGAGCAACTCTAAGTAATTTTAGTTGGGACCACAAAGTGAAACTTTTTTTCAGGGCATCTTTTGCTTCTCTGCATCAATGGTCAACAAAGATGCCTATTAACCATTTTAGGTTTTTTAATATCTTTAAAGCACTTCATTCCCAGAAGGACTCAGGATTGTTATGTTACTGTTGGATGCAGAATTTAAGCACTGTGTGTTAAGATTAATTTGTATTTATAGACTGTGTCAAAGTCCCATTTCAAAAGTCACTTAAAATGAGCTCTCATAGACACTTAGATACCTGGGAACTAGCCTACTAGACATTTTTAAGTATACTCTTTGGCTTTACATGCATCTTAGGCAGCTAAAACTAATAACAGTTTTCCTAAAGTTGCTTTTCAAATGAACCTTAACTTTCTAAATCAGTGGATTTCAATCTTCTTAATTCACCAATTCAGAAAAGGTGACTGATAGAAGTGCAAACCCTGGCTGATGAATCTACCAATAATCAACTTGCTTTTCTTAGGTTTTTGGATCCTTTAGAAGTAATCCTTACACCACAGCAGTCTTTTGATTATGATTTGAAAATTACTATCATATAACATTTAGGCACCTTTGAGTATATTAGTCATGACTGATTAATGCAAAAGAAATTGCATTAATCCAGTTTGTGTATCACAATCCTGTTGAGATCAGAACTTTTCAAATATCTTTTCTCTTTATGGACTTAACTTCAAAGACTCCAATAGTGATGGAGCTATAGATATCCTTTCAATGTGTCATTTTAGGGGACAATTCCTTCCAGTACTCTGAGATTAATGATGTTTGAGTGTGCAAAGCAAGGACAGGAGCACAGTTCATGAATGGAACTGAATTTGAAGATATTTCTCTTTTTCGTGCATATGAAATGTGAGGCCACATATTCAGCCTGTCAAGAGCAAGAGGCACATTTGGCTGGACTAGAAGTAAGGATAATTGGATTTTTCTCTTGATTTTTTTCTTAAGCATAGCATTCACTTTGGTCAAATCACTTTTTACCTTTGCCTACATCTCTCATCCTCTTTCTCATCTATTTTGACTAGAGACTTCTAAGCAACTGGCTGGCTGCTGTTGATTTCTGTAGTGCCTACCACAATGGGCCCTGTTCTTCCTTTTAGGCTTTAAGAAACCTCTGTAATACAAAGTGTAGGATGAAAGATAAATATAAATACGGTATATATTAAAGCCTACTTCTTTCCCAATACCAGCATTACAAATCCAAGGAAACTGAACAGCAGAGACATAAACCTTTCCCCAATGGTCAATTGAATCATATTGATTTCCTCACTCACATTATTTAAGCTTTTCTCTGATCACTGTGCCAACTGTCTCATCTGGCAGTTTTAAATCTTTTATTCCCAGATTAATTAGTTTTTCATTTGCCTTTGTTAAACGGCACATGACCTCTCATGGCCCAGTTACTTAATAAATCAAAATCTGATTGAATCTCATTGCATTATTTTGTCCTTCCAATTTTAGTACCATCTGCAGATTTTGAATTTTACTTTCAGTACCCTCATCAAATCATTTATGCAGAATACTATGAATAGCAACAAGCCGAAACCTGATGACTCTATGGTACTCCAATGCATTATGCGTTTCCAGGCTGAAGGCTGATCTGAAGACTGTCTTTCCCTGTTTTGTCCACAACAAAGGAATATCTGGCCAGGAAGCTCATGAGTCCAGCATTTTAAATGTATTCAGTGATGGGAAAAGCATGGCAGTTAAAGTTTATGGAGCAGATTCCACTGTTGGGAGTGTGATTGATAGCTACATAACTAATAAAATAATTTGAGAGAAGCAAGAGACTGATACGAGAAGATTTCTTTTAAATACAGAAACAGTGTTGTTCAAAGTAGCTAACAGACATGAAGAATATTTGAATACAGCACTGTAATAGCAGTAGTATAGCTACTAATTACATCAGTTTAACACACAAGTAAAAGGTCTCCCTGCAATGTTGCAGTAAAAACTGAAGACTTGAAAGGTGGAGCAGAACTGTTTTGTCAGGATAACAATATATTGAGAGGCTGAAGTCTCAGTACCTGTACCTACATACTGATTTATCTGCTGTCTTATGTCTCTCTTCCCACTTTTATTTCTCAGACAACTTGGCTCTGTTGATTTTATCCTGTAAAAATTATTCCAGTGGCAGAGGTATCTTAAAACCCTAACTTCCTGACACCTATATTGCGTAGGTTGCTTGGCATTGTTAGGGTGTGGTAAATTAAATACTACTCATTTCTGCCCATTGAGTCTCTGCCCAGTAGCACCACTTCTTGAACTGACTGAAGACATGAGGAGGAACTTCTTTACTTTGAGGGTGGCAGAGCACTGGAACAGGCTGCCCAGAGAGGTGGTTGAGTCTCCATCTCTGGAGACATTCAAAACCCGCCTGGACGTGTTCCTGTGCAACCTGCTCTAAGGTGACCCTGCTCTGGCAGGGGGGTTGGACTAGAAGATCTCCAGAGGTCCCTTCCAACCCTATGATTCTATGAGGACCAGAACATCACCCACACAACCTGCACCACCATGCCATCTATACCTGTCGTCTTCATCAAATTTCTCTATATAAGTAGCAAGAAGTGCTTCCCTCAGCCCACTGCTCCACAGCCAGTCTTAGGAGGAGGACTGGCACCATGCTTTCTATATGGTTTCTATATTAAGAAAGGCTGAGTGTTCCAGCAGAGTTAGAAGACCAGTGTCCAGAGCTGGTGTAAGGTAAAGAAATAGAAGCAAACATGCTAAAAGGACTATCCCCTTCTGGAGACAGTGAAGAGGCCAAGAAAGGAAAAGCGTGCATGTGATGGGGCCAGGTATGGGTGGACGAGGTATGGATGGGTTTTTTCATAAAAGAAGAAAATTTGGTAGGCACTACGGAGTCTAGACGGGGAATTTTGTCATGGTCTGATTGGTGCAGCCAGACTGCTGACTGTCATTATGGATAGAAAAGAAAGAAATCTGCTGAAAAAAAAAGGAATGAGATTGAAAAAGAAAAGAGATTGAGGACAATTGCATTAAGGGCAGAGAAAAACATTTCAGAAAAATGAGGAAGAGTCATGATGCCAGGCAATGACCATGGTGGGTGGAGGGGCAGAACCACACCAACACACCTGCAGAAAACACCCACCATGGCCACAGCCATGATCAGTGTCAGGCTAGTTCTTCAACATGTGCAGTCTAAAAAGCCACCTGCAGACCAAGCTGCCTCCTGGGTAGAAGTATTTAAAGATGTAACTGTGGACAGAAGATGTAAGGAATGAAGTCTATATTACATTTTGTATCAGTATAAAGCAAAGAGATACACTATCCTCTATAGTGCTGGACATGTCTATGTAGTGAATGGTGTGTCCGTTTCAGGTCTCAGAATGGAGTTCATTTAAGTGTCCTGAGCCATCTTTTGGATACGCTGATAAGTTCTGCAAAATAGCATGCAAAATAATACAAAATACTGTTAAAGACATGAAGGAAGTAACCAGAAAAATAGGACATAAAATTTTAAGCTAAAAGTGGATGGTTGTGAGTTTATGGGATTATTATCCATCAATACTTAGTTTTGCTTAACTTTTCTTCTTTTTACTCAACTTTGCAGACATAAAACACTCACCATGTTCAAAATAATAACCATTACCACAGGCTATTGCTTTGATTTTAGGACCATGCAGATAAAGGATCCGTAATCAAATCTCAGATGCTTCTTCCCTCCTTGCTTAAACTAGCCAGTCTCCAGGACTGCATCTATCCAGATGATAATTCATCATTGTAAGATTGCTCAGAATGCATAGTGGTCTTGAGCTAGTGCTGGCTAGTACAAAAGCTCATCACAGGAATTAGGTCTCTGAAATTTCATTTTAACGTTGATGATTTCTGTTCTGATAAATAATTAAATATTAATGATCGATGTAGTGATGTTCCTCCCTTTTTTACAGTGAAATTCGAAATCTTAGAAACTTGGATTACATAGATCCAGATGCCTTTAAGAACCTCCCACTTTTAAAATACCTGTAAGTATTTAACACCTGTAACAAGTTGGCACTTAAACCTCACAGATGACAACTCTATAGAAGTTTTTTTTCTTTGCATTTCATTTTGGAACTGATTGTAATGTTTTTCCCTGTTGCTTTGTTTTAATGACAGAAAGCCAGCTAGGGTAGGGGTTGGAACTTTGATTATTTTTGCTAGAAAGGAAAACATGTTCACAAATTCATCAGAAATTTTGTCATTCTTATCCATTAAATGTCTGGAATATAGTAAAGTTTCCTTGGCAAAATTTGACAGCTAGCTTTCTTCTTATGATAAGTGCTGTCTTACTGTATTTTTGTAGGGAATAGCAGGAAGAAGGGATACAACAGAAATATATGTATCTTTTATATTTCCTAGATATTTACACAGGGCTTTAAAGCATACCTGTCAGCTAAATGTGACAAGCCCATCTACAGACGCCTAATTTCATATGACCTCTATGGCAGAAAGAAATCCTGAGGAATTCTCTGTATTCCCATGAAGTTTCTAAAGAGCAGAACAGAGTAACCAAACCATGAAATTCTAAAATTATAGTATAAGAAAGAGAGATAAGGAAAAGAATAACTTCTGTGATTTTGAGTAATGTTTGGAAGACTCTAGAAAGGGCCGTGTGTGTGTGTGTGGTGGGGGTAGTAGTGAGGAGTAAATATTTTTCCAGATTTTTCCTATAGGTCTGAAAGCAATAAGAAGAAATTAGTCAAAACAATTTCATTGCAGGAGAATAGTTTTTAAAATTGAGAACTATATTTTCTTAAGTTATTTCCACTCTACAGGAGTTCAGAAATAAGGGGCATTAACTGTACTCACATTTGAAGACAGTTTCCCTTTTCAGAGCTATTTGAACAGCGCTTACCCTCAATGAAAGACAGAGGATTTGGGCATCCAGACTATTCTCTGAAGCAGCCCTGATCTCTCAAGTGAATCCAGAGTTATAATTTTTTTTCTCCCTCTCCACCTCACAGGCTACTTCCCTCTGCAGATCTCCTTAGCTGTCTTATTACACTGTGTTCACATTTTTTAGATTCTGTAATTTATCGTAAATCTGGTATTTTGATTTTTTTTAATTGTTCTTGCATCCTTATATTTTGGACAGTTGATTATAAATGAATTGATTGACAATAGAGAGAATGAAATAACTGTCCTTCACTGTTGAATGCTTTAAATACATTGTCTGCTGTTGTTCAGTGATCCAGTACATGTAATTTTTTCTATTTCTTCTCTCTCTCAGTGGTATTTTTAATACTGGACTCAAAGCATTTCCAGACCTCACCAAAATCTACTCATCTGATGTGAACTTTTTACTGTAAGTATCTGTCCTCACAGCTGGTTTGAATACTGCCGTCCTCAGATCCCAAGAAAACCTATAGCAAAGGTTTCTGTTTTAGAGAAAAATATAAAATAAGTCAGACAAAGCACTTTTCCTCAAGCTATATTTCAATGACCATTAGTACCATATCTGGAAAATGCCAGGTCCCCTAGCACTATACATTTGATCTGGATGAGAGACATGGACACACAAGCGCATCTCTTGAATTAGCCAAAGCACATGATACACAACTTCCATGCCTTTTGCTTTTATTTTGTTTTTGTAATGGCTATGCAATACCTAAATTAGTCTGAAGTCAGAATATTGTGACACACGGGACCTGTTCTGACATATAGCCTGATAACATGAAGTCATCCTGTCAACATTCTTCTGACAAATTTGTGCTGGCATGGTGAGTTCATATTGCACGTTTTCTGATATTATTCTTTGTTCAGCACCTCTGTTGTTGAATCATGACCTCCATCAGCTATCTGCATTCTTCTGACTCCACCCTGAGCACAGAAGATTCAAGAGCAGGAGAACCGGACAATCTTGAGAGCAATTATTTATCGTTACACCTTTAAAAAGCTCAGTGTTGTCTGAGCTCACATTTTTAGAAGGATTTTGGTGAAGACTTATTTTATCCAAAATAAGTTGCTTCATACAATTAATGTTTTAATAAAGAAAACATAAAAGGAGCTTAAAAAGCAAATCACTAAAGCTGAGAAATAAAGCAGGGCTTTTAAATCGCTAGACCAGTAGCACCCTGGTTTCCTGACAGCCTTCGTAGTGAGGTCAGCTCAGGCTGGCAGAGTGTGTCTTTAAGAAAGAGTCTGTCACTCATCCTTTTTTCATAGTAGTTGAATGAGATGTATGCTCTTTTAGATCGACAGCATAAGCTTCTCTGAACACACACTTTGCCTAAATGGCCTTGCCCAACTTTACTTCATCATAGAATCATAGAATGGTTTAGGTTGGAAGGGAGCTTAAAGATCATCCAGTTCCAATCCCCCTGCCACGGGCAGGGACACCTCCCACTAGACCAGGTTGCTCAAAGCCCCATCCAGCCTGGCCTTGAACACTTCCAGGGATGGGGCATCCACAAATTCTCTGGCAAACTGTTCCAGTGTCTCACTACGCTCATAATGAGGGTGACACCCTGTAGAGTCACATTTCAAGAACAAGTCTATAGTCCCACTGAGGAATCAAAGCACCAGGACTGACAATTTTCTACTTTTAAGCTAGACTTCCTTGGTGGAGCCATCTCTCATTAACTAAAGTCCCCGTCTGGAAATAATATTCCTACTAGCAAGCTTTGCTAATTTAATTGGGTTTGTATCTTCTTGCCTTAGATACAACGAAACAAGTTATTCCTCACTTTTATTTATTATCAAGGCAGAGAACAATCAGTAATAAAGTTGTTCTGGAGAAGCTCTGTTGGGCAGATATTTGATTGTGGTGTTTTGTCTCCTTTTTCAGTGAAATCGCAGACAATCCTTTCATGACTTCAGTGCCTGCAAATGCTTTCCATGGGCTTTGTAATGAATCTCTAACTCTGTAAGTTCTTCCAGTTTAAGTCACAAGGCAATTCCCTCTCTCAAGCATATGGTAAAATGTTTTAAAAAAATAATATCCTTGTCCTACTCTGTAGTAGTTTGTAACAGAGAAAGACCATAGACAGGTAGTATCCATAACCTAGTTTGCATAAATCCTTTACTTCAGCAGTGGTTTGAATCAGGCCTGCTGCTTTTCTTTAAACTGGCTTGCCAAAGTGGTTTTGCTTTTGCATGACCCTAATGCCAGTGAATGGTTATATTGGAAAAAATCAAAGGGAAAAGTTTCCAGAGTTTTCCTTCTGTAAAGCTACAGCATGGTTAGAACTGTGTCTAACTTTTTTGCGACCTAAGTGGCACACATACCGTGAAAACTAATGGGTGGCAAATGTAAGAAGAGTCATATTTGAAGAAAAATGGTTAAATAAATTTCAATTATGCAAGTCACACTCAATGTGAACCACATGAAAGTGCTGAGGGGAGTGAAAACAACTGTAATAAGTTATGACCTGAACTAGGGGGAAGAGCACTACAATGCAAAAGAGTGAATTCTAAAGAAATTCTAAAAAATATCCTTTTACTCTAAGGTAGGAAAAGAATGAATTCTAAAAATTCAGGCAGGCCTGATAGTAAAATCATACCTGTTTTTCTAGGTATTAGTTCCTTTAGCCTTCCTTAATCAGTCCTAGCAGAATTTTGTTTCCTTGTTCTTAGTTTGAGTGTGGGAAAGTTTTAGCAAAGTGTTTTAGTCTAGTTCTATTTTGCTGTAAAAAGAAGTAAAAGATGGAACACCTGCCACATGGTATTCTTCATTCAGCTACACTCAAGAATGCTGCTGGGCATTTGTTTGACCTTGCACTATAATTGCTGCTACTTCAAGAGATTAAAATTAACCCATCCATAAATGTGCTGTTGCCCAGAAAAATTATGTGTAAGATGTTAGGTATTCAGGTATTGAAGCAACCCAAAATACACTAATTTTTTTTTTTTGCTTGCAGCAAACTCTACAATAATGGTTTTACCAGCATCCAAGGCCATGCTTTTAATGGGACAAATCTGGATGCTATGTAAGTAGCAGATCATTCTCTTTTTTCAGAAAAAAATGATATAGTAAATACTCTATGCTTGTTGGAGGCTCTCAAATACATATCTTATTCTAATTATTTTTAAGGAGCAAATAGAGGATATTAATTTCAGCCAGCAATAAAAATATGGGTGCTTAATATCTCTTGCAGTGTGCTTTCATCTAGTACGTATATTTACAGCCCAGAAATAAAATCATGGCTGATAATTCCAGTGTGAATTTTGTTCTGGTTTGAAGCTACAATATAATTTCTTTTGATCAGTAACATTTCTAAGACAATTTGGAAGATAATTATGGTATTTTACTTACAAGACAGTTTATTTTAGTAAGTGTAGCAATAATAATGGTAGCAGCCCTTTCACAGAAATCTCTTATCTGCAAGAATGTGAGTGGTATAAGGTGTTGGAAGCAATTCAGAGGAACCAGTCACTTGCACTAGAAATGAGAGATGGGCATCTCAAAAGCATGAAGTGACCATTTCAGCTTTGCCTTCACCTTCTTATTGTAGTTTCTGGAAAATCAATACTTAGTGAATGAATACCATTTTTACGCCACACACAAAATCATGTGCCTCAGTCATTAACACAGAACAAATCTCAATTCCAGAGGCTCCGTTCACTTTGGCAGAGCTTACTCTGGTCCTATAGAGGCTTGACTGAAGAGTTTGGCTGGCACTCTCATGAGTGAAGAGATTTCTTCATCGTGAGCTCTAAAATTAACCAGAGAGGCATGAGGATAGATGTGATTATTTTCACTATTTTAAATTGGGCTTGAACTCTGTAAGAGCATCCTTCACATTGTCTTAATCTTTCCAAGCTGCCTTTTTTTCCTTAACAGCTAGCTAGACTTCTTAAATTTTGAAAAGACTTTAAGTTAAACTAAAGATATGGGATAGGTCTTATTTTACTTACATTAGTTCAGTTACTTTGAACTTTCATATGAGAAAGGAAGTTTTTCATGACGACATAGTGTTTATAGTAGTGCCCACAGAAATCCCAAGATGTCAAATATGGCAAAATGAATCCAGTGTCTTGCCTGAATCCCTGTAAGCTGTATATGCAATACTTAAAACCTTTCTAAGCCAATACATGAACTGTGTTGGCTCGTCCATTTCTTGCATTTTGATGAAACATAGGTTGGAGATGATTTTGTAGGATTTTTTCTTTTTTGCTTCTCTGATAGTGTGCAAGCGCTATTGCTTCTGGCCTCTTTGGAATTTTCCTTATTATTAAAGACTCAAGTGAAAATGTAGTTTTAGAAGATCTAGAGTCCCAAACGTGCTTTATTGGACTGGGTGGAAGTAGAGAAGCATAAAACACGTACTAGGTTCTGCAGATACTGCTTGCTTACTTTCAGAAAAAGTTTGTAATTAGTATTCTTTAAAGGTATTTCAGTATTCTTTAAGGCCTCGAGGGTAGGGGGCCTTACAGAGAGACGTGGATAGACTTGAGAGCTGGGCAATCACCAACCTTATGAAAGTGAACATGACCAAGTGCCGGATTCTGCACCTGGGGTGGGGTAATCCTGGTTATACACACAAACTGGGGGATGAGAGGCTGGAAAGCAGCCCTGCAGAAAGAGATCTGGGTGTTTGGGTTGATGGCAGGTTGAATATGAATCAGGAGTGTGCCCTGGCAGCCAAAAGGGCCAACTGTGTCCTGAGGTGCATCAAGCACAGCATCACTAGGTCGTTGAGGAGGGTGAGTGTCCCACTCTGCACTGCACTGGTGCGGCCCCACCTCAAGTACTATGTGCAGTTCTGGGCACCTCAATATAAGAAGGACGTCAAACTGTGAGAGTGTGCCCACAGGAGGGTGACCAAAACAGTGAAAGGCCTCGAGGGCAAAACTTACAAGGAGCAGCTGAGGTCACTTCTGTTTGTTCAGCTTGGAGAAGAAAAGGCTGAGAGGTGACTTTTTGGCAGTGTACAACAGTCTACAACTACAACTCAAAGGGGGCAGCAGAGGGGTAGGTGCTGATCTCCTCTCTGGTGACCAGCGATAGGACATGTGGAAATGGAATGCAGCTGCGTCAGGTGAAGTTCAAATTGGACGTTAGGAAAAGGTTCTTCACTGAGTGGGTGGTGGGTCACTGGAACAGGCTCCACAGGCAAGTGGTTGCGGCACCAAGACTGTCAGAGTTCAAGGAGCATCTGGACAATGCTCTTAATCATATGGTTTAGTTTTATGTAAAACTAAAGGAGCAGGGAGTTGGACTTGATGATCTTTATGGGTCCTGTCGTGGTTTTGGCCGGATTGGCCAATCAGAACGACAGATGGCCCTCCCCTCCCTCTCTCCTCAGAGAAGAGAGGAAGAGATAAGGAGATTTACGAGTTTAGAAAAAGAACTAAACTACTTTAATGAAAATAATAATAAATAAGGAAATAAGAAATAATAAGAAAATTTTAAAAAAGTATACAATATATACAAAACCGTATCCAGCTCCCAGGATGA